>BQNB010007531.1:0-93230 GCA_026074375.1 Tanacetum coccineum
CTTTTCCAACATAGGTGGATGATTGTCAGCATCCGAAAGAATCGCTTTGTCAGCAAGAGTCGTCATTGAGAAATTTGTGTGTTAAAAGATTATTGTTTGATCGAACGGTGGTAGAAAGAATTTGTGTTTAATTAAATTGTCCTTTTAGTGTTTTAATTCTTTAAACTACACAGGATTTTACAATTCTTGACAAAACCAGGAAAAAGAAATTAATGTTTCACGGGATTTTACAAGTCAAAGAAATAAACCGTATAATTTGAAAACTTGAGGTTCAGTTGTTCGATACAGGTTGTTCGACACAGGTTGTTCGACACAGGTTGTTCGGTTTAATTGCTCGACACAGGTTGTTCGGTTTAGTTCTTCGACACAGGTTGTTCGGTTTAGTTTTTCGACACAGGTTGTTCGGTTTAGTTGTTTGACACAGGGTGTTCGGTTTAGTTGTTCGACACAGGTTGTTCGGTTTAGTTGTTCGACACAGGTTGTTCGGTTTAGTTGTTCGACACAGGTTGTTCGGTTTAGTTGTTCGACACAGGTTGTTCGGTTTAGTTGTTCGACACAGGTTGTTCGGTTTCAACTAGCAACATGTTGTTCGGTTCCAACAGTGGTGAAACACTAAATTTTTAAAACACAAAAGACACCTTTTTTATGGTTGTTTTGCAAAAATTCTTGTACAACTAGTGTTACTAAACCTATAGGAACAAGAAAAATGAAAACTTTAAGGTTTTTAAGCCGAAAAATTTAAAATCAAATTTTCTCTTTATAAAGGTTTTCGAACACAAAAAATAACAAAAAATGATATTCTTTCTTGATTCTAAGCATGTAGCACCTATATCATAAAGAACTAATCAGAATACCAAGGTAAATAATCCTTTAGTGTACACAATAGCTTTGAAATCAAAGAAAAAATAAGAAATAAAAGACGATTTTTGCGAGAAAACAAACGAACCAAAAGATAAACACAAAAACTAAACACACCACTCCATGGCTCTTGATACCAATTGAAGAATATTAGTAACATCTTTTAGCAACAAAACTAGAGAGAGAAACTAGGAAGAAGAAGTTATATCAAGTGAGAGAAAGTAAGAGAAAAGAAATTCATTAACTATGTGAAAAATAGAACCAGAGTGAACGAGCTAACGACTATTATCTATGAAAGTGACCGACACTTTCGTGTTCCTAACATCGATTAAGTCATCCAATGCGAGAACATGCGAGAATATATCTAGGTCTCACATATAGAGAATAATCACCTTGGGTTACAATTCACCTACGTCTCACGCAGAGTGAAGAGCAAATGCAAGTGTTCTCAACCAATTGGACGGCATGACTTAAATTAGACGGGTATTAATTTTTTTATAAATGATCAAAAAGTGTGTACGAGGAAGCATGCATTCATCCTTCGTAGCACAAGTTAAAAAATTATTTTTAACTTAAGTCTAACACTTGTTTTTATGTGTGTCAAGTTGTTCATTTTCTTGACTAATATATATAACCTAGGTGGAATTTTAGTTTGAACAATACATTAAATAACAATCATAACATTTATTTAGTGTTATTTATAAAAACAAGCATTTTAGTTTCAAATCATATTTAACCTTTAAACTAAATTTAAGATTTAGTTTCTAAAATAGGTTTGTGTTTTATTTTTAGTTTTATAAAAAACATTTACAAGTTATATACATTCCAAGCATATATAAAAGCAAACAAAACAAACATAACCATAAGTATGCAAAGCCTCAACCGATGAAAAACCTATGCTTGGTCTCGTGAGCCATCACGAGAACAAAGAAGTTAACTAAGGGTTAACCACACAACCACAAGGAGGGCTCCCACTTGCTCCAAGAACCATCATGAGCAAGTGAAATCCCAAATGAACATGAAGCCCAAAACTGCCATAAAATTTTAGCTGACTTGACGGGCCTGAAACTACTAGAAGGAGTCTTCTCCAATCTGAGCTTCAGTTGAAGAAGTTGTAGCTCCATAAGTTTTGCACTTTCTCCCCAAAATTCAGCCTCTAACTCCTTACAGAACTCCAGGAAATCCATTTTTAGTGGAGGTTACCCCAGCAACTCCGAATTTGACTTTATGCCTTTAACTTTTTCTAATATTTTTTGATTTTGAAATAATCGTTTATATCATTTTGTTAAATCAGAGTTGAGGTTATAATTTTGCTGGAATGCCTGTTAGGCTTTCAATTTTGGGGGCTTTCTTGATCTGGTAGGGTTTTAATTTGGGGTTTTTTTAATGTTATTAACTTTATGTTTTTTTTTTGTTTTGCAAATTATTGGAAGTTCATGTTTGGAATTAGGGTTTTGTTTTAATCCATGGTTTTTGTTGGTTTTGTGTTTTATACATTTTAGTGGCTACGGTTGTTTGTGAGTTGCATGTTTGATCCTTGTTTGGTTAAAAAAGGATTTCGCCATGGTATGCCCACCTTTCTGACCTCATAGTATTTGCTTTCGGGGTATACGTGTCGCCTTTGTTCTATCTGTATCCCATAATTTCGTGTGGCTTTCAAACAAAATTGGGTCGAATACTGATCATGCCATACATTCTTGAACAGGTTGTTTATGATGTGTAGTATGATACTAAAAGATCAAATCTTTATGCAAATTACTTTAACAACCATGAATGTTCAAACCACGGACGTTAACAATGGTTTATTTTCTTTTGGATTTATGGGTTGTTTAGTTCTGATGATTTATTCTTTTTTCAGGCCATAAAATGAGGCATGCTTTTGCAGCATTTGTGGTTGTATCAGTTGTGGTATTGCGAAGATGACTTTTCCACCGGCTGTAACTAAATTGGGCAGCAACAACGATGTTGTCACCAAAGTGGTAAGCTGACGTCCGTGGATTTTTGTGTACCCTACTGCAACTAATTTCAGTAGGATTAAAGATGTTGTCACCAAAGTAGTAAGTTGATGTCCGTGGATTTTGGTGTATACTTATAAGCATATTGAGGATAACCATATAAGTAACGGTGTTTGTACATTTTTAGGTTGATCATGAGGAGATTGATCATGAAAAAGTCTCATTAGCCGACTACATTCTGTAGTGATGGTTCCGCAATGGAGTTTGCACACTGTACTTTCTACTTTTTTTAAAGCCTTTTTTTATAAATTGTAATATTTTTTAATAACATCTTAAGTAATTTGGACAGAGTTCTTTAGAGGCGTCATTTTGTCAAGAGTTACATTTTTCATTTTGATGTTGCAGCTTTGACCCATGTATCTTTGGATTGGTCGATTTGGTTTTTTTCCTTTTTAAAGAGATCTCAAACATGCCGAATAAAATATATTCGTGCTAATGGAACTTATAATAGGACTAAATTTATTGATAATAGTTGTTGCGTTTTAGTATGACAATTTTGTTATTTATTCTAATATATTGTCTTGCGTAACAGTTGGCTCTCTCAACTCAGTGTAGCTATAAATTGCTTTTCGAAAGAGAATAAGCATGGTGAGGCTGGATATGGACGTGTTTACAAGGTATTGATATTATCATGTTTTCTTTTGTGTAAATGAGGTGACACTTAAAGAGGAATCTATGCGTTGCGTATTAGCTACTGTCATTCAAAAATCCCAAAGTCAGACTGTTAATTACATTAGCTTAAATATCGTATTAATATCAACACTATTGTATGCAGAACATGAGCTTAGAGATCACTGGAGCATTACAATTACAGTTGGAACTTAAAAAAAGATTACATGAACCAACCAAGGAAGAAGAAGAAAAACAAATACTAAATGCGTTGAGAAAACCTTTTCCCTAACTCGCTTTTTCCATGGTAGGTTGGCACTACTAAATGCGTTGAGAAAAACAAATACTAAATGTGAATGATGCATGTCTCATGATAAGCTAAAAAGGTACATTAATTTCGAACTTCAAGCCGGTAGAGAGATTTAAACAAACTGAATCAGAAACCCGACTGATATATGTTATGCATTATAATAAATAACAGTTTGAGTATTTCTACTCCCAACCGATCCAGCATATCTAGATTCTAGATTTGTTGGAACCGGGGCAGTTATTTGGGCTGTAATTTTTGTGGTGGTGTCTAGAACGGTTTGGTGATCGATCTCTTTGGCAGTCTTTGTATCTATAGGGAAGCAAAAAAGATAAATCAAGTGTACGAGTCTGTGAATCATTCAAGTTTCAGTATGTGGTTTTGTATACCATGTGTAGCAAAATAGTTTATGGATGTCGAGTCTTAAAGATTAAGTTTTCATGATACATGAATTTCTTGTTTTGAATGTGACTATTAATGCCTTACATTATTATGTGTTTTTGGAGGAAACATTGTTTGTGTAAAAAACGTGAGTTTTAGACATCAACATTTCACAGAACCATTACGCAATTAAGTATTAGACACAATCCGTCTGCATCGCACGGGTCTGAAGGCCTCGTAATACTAACAATTAAGTACATACCGGCAAAGTTTAATGGTCAGTTTGATTATTTAGATAATGTGTCAGATTGTGATTTATATTGATTGTTTGTTTGAGACTTGAGAGTATTGGTTAAATAATTGTGTAGTCTGCGTCATGCGTAAGTAGTATGAAAAGGTTGGAATTTTTGAACGTGTTTATAAATTAATGCATGTGTTATTGTTTGTTTATAAAGTGTTAATAATTTACAAATTGTGAAAATAATTTATAAAATTATAGAGTTTTGTTATATATTTTTACATTATATTGTTACATATTCTCTACACACGCAATAATAATATATGTTTTTTTTAATTTTCTTCGCTCATTATCTTTATAAATTCAAACAGTTAATTTTGACATTTGTCAAAATCTGATGAGTAAGAATGAAAATAAAAATAAATAATAGGAAGAAATATATTTCTCAATTAAAAAATCTATTTGTTAGATTATAAAACTACTAAAAATGTTTATCATAGTAATGTGTTAAGGAATTTTTTTAACCATGTTTTTCGATACACTGCCTGATTAATTTATGGGGTCTGAATCCACCACCACACAGACTCAAACCAGGTAAAGTCCTTCTTTCTCAAGAAGTTTGCGTGGCCACTTCAAAGTTGTTTGCACCTAGCAGAAATAGAACTCGAGAATTCAAACATTTTAAAGTGATAGTCACAACCCTTTTTGCCACTAGGCTACCCTTGAGTAGTTATGTGTTAGAAATTGGGTAAGGGTTGTAATGATCCTTGAATATCTTTTAAAATCGTGTAAGATCATTTTTTGTATAAATATTTTGACCTTATTTGTGTCTACGTATCACGAAATTTTTAAAGGAATAATTCAAGAACATTTTGATTCTAGGCACAAGAGATTAAAGTAAGAACATAGAGACTTGTTAGTTTTGTATGTTTTAATGAGACCAAGGTTTTCTGTTAGTAAACAAAAAACTAATGACAATTATTGTCGTTATAAGTTAAATTCGAAAAGTCACAATCTTTCACCAACAAACATGTTGGTTGGATTTTGACGGGAAAATCTGATAAGTCCTCTTATAGCGATTCATAAAAATCGTTTAGGTCAGCACGGGGCTCACCCTTTGACCTCGCAAGGGGCACGACCCCCTTGACCCCTAGCCTCTAGCATCTTTGTCGTGGTCGAAAACACATTAGCTTAATAATATATGACAGTTACCATAATTTATTGCATTTCATTTTGGTTGTGCTTAAATTTACAACTTATGTTATTCTTTGTAGAATAAAGAATGATGATAAGATGATTCAGTGAGAGGGTGGCATGGATTCTCTTTCTGAAGATGAACTTCTTGATCTCGAGTCGAGCAGGAATAATTTTTAAAATGGTATAATTGACTCTAAACTGATAAACCGCACTGTTCTGTGTCATATGGAAATTGAGTTATGTTTGCATTATCTCCCCGCTGCATAAATTACTTCCATGTCCGAACACCCCCAAAATAGGTTATATTAGAAAACGTTAGGTTGTTCCAAAACACGAGTTCCAAATCCCACACAGGTACTGTTCACAAAATACGTGCACGCTAGCATTTTTCAGCGTCTCTTTAGCCTAATGATCACTGATGCATAGTTTGGTAGTTATGTGGTCGCGATACCTATTTTTTATTAGGGTCCATAACGTTACAGGCTTGACTGGAAAAGTGAATTGTGCGCAGCGAAACAACATGAAACTCCAGTCACAGTTATGATTTAAACCTCCTTCATCTGTTACAGTTTCATTATTTAACGATTATGTTGTCTCGCAGACCCATTCCACTTCAACCTGGGTTGCAACATACGAACAGTGGACTTCATCTTCGACGATATCTTAAATAAACCCGTCGACGTTGAAGAAGCAAGCGGAATAGCAAAAGAATCATCAGGTTAGAAAACTTAAAATGCAATCGAGTTCACAAAAAAATGCAAAATGTTACCGAATCGTTAACACAATTTACCGTGTAACAGGGACAATCAAACTGTCGTCGATTGAACACACAAAGGAAGCTTTATGTTTCCCTCTCCAAAAAGTTAAGGTATAAATAGTGAACAAATTATGAAATCTTATTAAAAACACTTATCTTGAATCTCAATTCAAGATCTAACAAAACAACCAACTAAGAATCGATCACAATATTTGATCTCAACCAACACAAACGGTTACCACTGCTAATCAGGTGTAACCCTTTTGACTAATTATCAAAATTTCTATTACAATGAAATGAATCAACAAATTTGATCGATTGTAGAGAGAGAGCAATAGAGAGAAAATTAGGGTTTCTTTGTATGAATGAGAACTGTACATTGACTCCTTATATACAGCTCCAACAATTGTTCCTTGACAGCAATAGCCCTTCACCTTTAATGAATTATCCAAAACCAGCTAAACCTCCATTTAGCTACAAAACAGAAAATGAAAAATGACACAACAAGTCCCTCTACTATTTCCAGGCTAGAGTTAATACTTTTAACATCCCCCCTTAACTTTAGCCTGGAAAACATCAAACATTCCCATTTTTGAAATCAGGTTTTCATGCTGGATTTTATCAAGCCCTTTAGTCAAAACATCAGCAACCTGATTAGTAGAAGAAATTTTGTATGTTTTAATAACTCCTGAAATAATTTTGTCCCTTACAAAATGTAGATCAATTTCCAAGTGTTTTGTCCTTTCATGAAAAACAGGATTAGCTGCAATTTTAATTGCAGCTTGACTATCACAAAATACTTTTGCAGGAATAAAATGTTCCCAATTTAGATCTTGTAAAATTTTTAAGATCCAAACAATTTCTGAAGTTGCAGAGGCTATGGCTCTATATTCAGCCTCTGCAGAAGACTTAGAAAGGGTGTTTTGCTTTTTTGCTTTTCCATGAAACTAAAGAACCATTAAGTAAGATACAAAAACCTGTGACAGACTTTCTAGTGACCACACACTTAGCCCAATCTGCATCAACATAAACATCAAGAGAAGTAACATTGTTCTTAATAACATGAATACCTTTGCCAGGAGCACTCTTTAAATATCTTAAGACTTTCAAAGCAATCTTAAGATGAGACTTCAAAGGCTTATGCATAAACTGACTAAGGCAATGCACAGAATAAGCAATATCACGCCTAGTATGGGTCAAATAGATAAGTTTGTCAATCAATTTTTGATATTCAGTTATATTATCAATTAAAAGATCACTATCAGTGAGCTCATTAGTAATGGAGATATTTTGCTCCAAAGGAATAGCAGAGGGTTTGCAAGCAAGTAAACCAAACTCAGATAAGAGATCTAAACAATATTTCCTTTGAGACAAACAAACTCCTTTGTTAGTATCAACAACTTCAATACCCAAAAAGTACTTAAGTTTTCCTAAATCCTTTATCTGAAACTTGGTTTTAAGAAATTTCTTAAAGCTTTCAATAGAATCAACATTATTCCCAGTAACAATAATATCATCAACATACACAAGAAGAACAATGAAACTCCCTTTCTCAGACTTAGTGAAAAGAGAGTAATCACTCTTACTTTGTTTAAACCCATGTTCAATCAAAGTATGAGTTAACTTGGCATTCCATTGCCTAGGGGCATGTTTAAGTCCATAGAGAGACTTTTTCAACCTACAAACTCTTTTGTCATTAGGACTAAAGTAACCTTCAGGTAGATCTATGTACACAGTCTCAGACAAGTCTTCATATAAAAAGGCATTGTTAACATCCAGTTGAAACAAAGGCCAGCTATTTTGAACATCTAAATTAATCAAGCATCTAACAGTAACAATTTTAACAACAGGAGAAAATGTTTCATCAAAGTCAATACCCTCCTTCTGATTATATCCTTTTACAACATACCTAGCCTTATACCTTTCAATATCTCCACTAGACCTGTATTTAATTTTAAAAACCCATTTTCCACCAATAGATTTTCTACCTAAAGGTAACTCAGTTATTTCCCAAGTGTCATTATCATATAAGGCTTTCATTTCTTTGTTCATTGCCTCAATCCAGTGCTGATCTTTACAGGCTTCCCTATAATTTCTAGGTTCAAAAGCTTTGTTTAACTCAGTGGCAAAGCATAAGTTTTCAGAAGACAAATTTGAATAACTAACAAACTTTTCAAGACCATATTTAACTTTGGAATCCACAACAAATTCATTGTACTTATTAGGAAAAACAGAAGTCCTCTCAGACCTTCTCAAAGGCTGAGTTTCAAGATTAGAAATAGACTCTGTGATAGGAATATTCTCAAAACCATCCTCAGAAGTTACATTATGTGGCTCAGAAGTTGCAGCCATTTCATCCTCACTAGCAGAACCATTGGAACCAAGTGAATGCCCCAATTCATCCACATCTTGGTCAATTGTTGGACTGCTATTGTGAGGAGAATTGCTACCTTCACTCTGACCCTTAGTATTTATATTAATCTCATCATTGGATGTGTCAGGACCCTCATGATCAACTCCATTAAAGAAGTTAACATGATCCAAGTCCTGACTAGTATTGCTCACAGAGTCTTGTTTAATCTTAAAAGGAAACACTTTTTCAAAAAACTTTACATCTCTTGAAAAAATAAATTGCCTTCTTTCAAGACTAAACAGCTTATACCCTTTCTTAAAGGAAGAGTATCCAACAAAAACACATTTCTCAGCTCTGCTAGAAAACTTATCATGATTATTAAGCACAGTAGCAAAGCACAGACATCCAAAAACCCTCAGATGTTTCATAGGAGGTTTCTTATTAAACACAAGTTGATAAGGAGATTTTCCTTTCAGCACTGAACTAGGTAACCTGTTAATTAAGTAGCAAGCAGTAAGAATGCATTCAGACCACAAATAAAGAGGAATTCCCCCCTGAAACAAAAGGGATCTGGCAACATTAAGCAGATGCCTATGTTTCCTCTCCACAATCCCATTTTGTTGAGGAGTGTAGGCACAAGAAGTTTGATGTATTATACCATTAGTGCCACAAAACTTAGTCATTTTATGATTTAAGAACTCAGTACCATTATCACTTCTAAACACTTTAACAGATATCTAAACCACTTCTATTAACAATTTTGAAATTCGATTTTGATTAAATGGAATAAGGTATAAACATAATCAAACACACCTCTTACCGCACTTATAAGTCAATAAATACACGTGTCCCACACAATCTCTAGAATAGTCATCAAACAATTGTCAAAAAAAAAATCTACTAACCTTCCTTACTAACCACCTTGTAAGGCCCCCAAAGGTCAAGGTGCACAAGCTCACCAAGAGCAGTAGACTTGTGTTCACTCAAGGGAAAAGGTTCACGGGTTTGTTTAGCTTTTAAGCATATCTCACAAGACTTATTATCAATATTATTTTTTAAGCACAAATCATGTTTAAGTTCTTCTAAGACTTGGTCAGAGGGATGGCCAAGTCTATCATGCCAGTTAAACAAGGTACTATTAGACATATTACTATGCAGAATATTACCTTCAAGTTTATCAAAAAAATACAACCCATTAACTTGTCTACCAATCCCCATTAGTTTCACATCCATCAAATCCTGAGATATAAGAAAACATTTAGACTCATCAAACCCAACAATAAATTTGCTGTCCTTAGCAATTTTATGAACTGACACAAGAGTGACAGAGTATTCTGGAACCACAAGCACATCGTATAAGGTTAAAAACTTAGTGAGAACAAGATTTCCAACATTGTACTTACAGGCTTGCTAGTTCCATTTGCATAGAGAAACCTTAATATCTTAAGATAGGCAAATAACCAATCAACATTACTAAGTTTTTTAATTCATATATATTCACGATGCTGATTAGCACCAGAATCATAAATTATACCAGCAGGTTCAAAACAGGCTAGAGTAACCAGAAGTTTGAATTGAAAAATCCTGACTAAAAATTTTACTGTTAAAAAATCTATTATTGTTAAAAACAATACCTGCCATATTGGCATGAACACCATTTCCATTGTTATTTAGAGAATTTTCCTTAATCAGAGAAATAAGTTTTGAGATCTGATCATCTAAAAAGGTAGAAGAAGTACTAGAACCAGCAGAATTATTGTTGACAAATCTCCTATTAAAGTTCTGATTAGTCTGATTTTGACTATTCTGATTAGAACTAGAGGAGTTATTCCTTCTATCAAAGTTACTAGGGTAACCAATGATCTTAAAACACCCTCTCAATAGTGTGACCAACTGAAACCAAACAATGCTCACAGACTAGAGAAGGACCACCAGAGGTCCCACCTATTAACCATTACCAGAAGGTCTATTGCACATTATTAATGCCTAAGAAGAAATGTACACATGTCACGGTTCGGTGGCCTGCTGCGTTAAAACCCCTATTAACACAGAAGAGTTTGAACACAGAAGATTGAGACCTTTGAGAGGTTCCAACACTAGATGAAGAGACAACCCTATGAGACTCTTCACTAGAAATAATAGCATAAGGCACCCCTATACACAGGTTACTGGGGTCCCTAAGACAAATGTTACTCCTAATTTGCATATAAGAATCATCAAGACCCATCAAAAACAGCATTAATTTCATAATATAATTATGTTTTTAAGTCCTCAGCAGCAAGACAAGTACATCTCGAAATTGAACTCAAGATCGCTCCATCACTGTTCTTCCTACACAAAGCAGATTTAGTTCATGAGTAATAATCAAGCAATCAGAAATCCCATATGGACTCTGTACTTAAAGTTAATCTTGTGATGTCAAATTAAAAGTTCCACCACCACACAGACTCAAACCAGGTAAAGTCCTTCTTTCTCAAGAAGTTTGCGTGGCCACTTCAAAGTTGTTTGCACCTAGCAGAAATAGAACTCGAGAACTCAAACATTTTAAAGTGATAGTCACAACCCTTTTTGCCACTAGGCTACCCTTGAGTAGTTATGTGTTAGAAATTGGGTAAGGGTTGTAATGATCCTTGAATATCTTTTAAAATCGTGTAAGATCATTTTTTGTATAAATATTTTGACCTTATTTGTGTCTACGTATCACGAAATTTTTAAAGGAATAATTCAAGAACATTTTGATTCTAGGCACAAGAGATTAAAGTAAGAACATAGAGACTTGTTAGTTTTGTATGTTTTAATGAGACCAAGGTTTTCTGTTAGTAAACAAAAACTAATGACAATTATTGTCGTTATAAGTTAAATTCGAAAAGTCACAATCTTTCACCAACAAACATGTTGGTTGGATTTTGACGGGAAAATCTGATAAGTCCTCTTGTAGCGATTCATAAAAATCGTTTAGGTCAGCACGGGGCTCACCCTTTGACCTCGCAAGGGGCACGACCCCCTTGACCCCTAGCCTCTAGCATCTTTGTCGTGGTCGAAAACACATTAGCTTAATAAATGTGCACTCTACACTTTTTTAACTTGTATTCGAGCCTAATATAAAATTACATTAGTCTCTAATAAATTATAATTATTTAAAATAGTTGAAACCCAAAATAATGATCTCACAACACGTACTCTCTTGTCAATGTAAAAGAACGACGAAAGTATTTTACCTCTCTAATTTCTATTATATGGCTGAAAATATGACACATAGTTAACCGAATCTTTATAAAGACCAGCATATTTCATCTTTTAGCATGCAAGCAAAAATAAACCTGTCTATACGTCCCACTCATTCTCTCTGAATGGAACCCTCAACTTACATAAACATACAAAATCCTCATGAGGTGGAGATCACTTCCCATGTACCAGCATTGCCATGCCTTGAAGAGATAAAAAGCACCACTTGTGATAATGGTGAAGCTAATAAGGGTCAGACTGGTGTACATTTGACATGGAAGAACTTGTGGGTTATGGCGCCTAACGGAAAGCCAGGCGAAAGCCGTTCAATACTTCAAGATGTTACGGGATATGCTAGACCTGGAGAGATCCTAGCTATTATGGGTCCCTCCGGTTCTGGCAAGTCCACGCTCCTTGATGCCTTAGCAGGTATAACTATCGGATTCTGTCACGAGCTCCGATCCTTTAAATATTCTGAGTGAGATACGTAAGAGAGTGACAAATATTATGAATTAGAAATGTTATAGTATTTTGTATGCAGGGAGATTGGACTCCAAGACTAGGCAGAGTGGTGATATTCTGGTTAATGGATGCAAGAAAACCCTAGCCTATGGAACATCGGTAAGCCATAATATAAAGGGTATTTCTTGAAAATGTATCATACTTGTCACTTTTTGTTATTATGGTTTTTTTTTTCTTATTGTGTGTACTGAACGTATTTTGTGACCATTTTATCTTTACTTTTTTCAAATTTTGAAGGGTAAAATGATCATTTTACATGGCAAAATAGTCACAAAATACACACAATAATCCAAATTTAAAAGTTATATACACACAATATGAAAATTAAAAGTTTAACCCACAATAATAAAAAGTGGCAAGTATAATACATTTTCAAGCAATTAACCCTAATATAAATATGTAGGAAGTAACATCTTATATAGTTACGAATGATCTGCTTTATAAGCATATTTTCTATCATTTATATCATAAAATCATTAAAAATATGATGTTTCATGAAAATTGTACAGGCTTATGTGACTCAAGAAGATACACTCATTACAACACTTACTGTCCGCGAAAGTGTCTACTATTCAGCCCAGCTTCAACTACCAAACTCTATGTCAAAAGCTGATAAGAAGGAGAGAGCTGAAATGACCATAATAGAGATGGGCCTTCAAGATTCAATGGACACGAGAATAGGTGGGTGGGGAGCTAAAGGCCTTAGTGGAGGCCAAAAGAGACGAGTTAGCATCTGTATCGAGATCCTAACTCGTCCTAAGTTTCTCTTCCTTGATGAACCAACAAGTGGCCTTGATAGTGCCGCTTCGTACTATGTGATGAGCAGAATTGCAAGGCTTGATCAACATGAAGAAAGGACCATCATTGCATCCATCCACCAGCCTTGCAGTGAAGTATTTGGGCTTTTCCATAATCTTTGCCTTCTTTCTTCTGGAAGAACAGTTTTTTTCGGGCGAACTAGCTCTGCAAATGAAGTAAGACTTTTAAAAAGTTTCTTTACAAAAAGTGTGATTAGTTTAAACTATCAGCTAATTACTTTTTGGCTTCCAACACAGTTTTTCTCTTCAAATGGCTTCCCTTGTCCCGGTTTCCAGAATCCGTCTGACCACTTCCTAAGAACAATAAACAAGGATTTCGATGAGGTAGTTACATTGGAAAAATGCTTTAAATTTATTATAAATTGTTATAAAAATACAGATTAATTTCTAGGATTTAAAGTTTTTTAACCAAATTCAATTCACAGGATATCGAACAAGGTTCAACTGAAAATAAACCTACTGAGGAAATAATCAACATGCTAATAGCATCATACAGGTCATCTACCGCTCACCACGAAGTTAACAGCATAGTGGCTGAAATGTGCAAGAAGGTGAGCTAGATATACACATCGATCATACAGCTGTATTGTTGTAATAACTATGAAGCTAATTGCTCTATTGGGAAATTTCCAGGGATACGGAGCACTTGATAAAAAGGAAAGTCATGCTAGTATTTCAGCTCAGAGTTTTGTACTCATGAAGCGGTCTTTCATTAACATGCATCGTGATCTTGGATACTACTGGCTGCGCCTAGCAATCTATTTAGCATTGTCTCTTGGTATTGGAACACTATTCTATCATGTTGGCTCAAGTTACAGCTCGATCCAGGTTAATTAAAACAAGATATTGGGAATGTTAAAACTACAAATGTAGGATAGATATATATAAAGTATATAAAATTCATTTGACATCGATCTTAATATATGCATATGTGGATATAAACTTGCAGGCTAGAAGTTCCATGCTGATGTTTGTGGTCTCATTTTTAACATTCATGGCAATCGGTGGTTTCCCCTCATTTGTGGAGGACATGAAAGTATTTGAACGTGAAAGGCTAAATGGACATTACACAACAGAGGCATTTGTAATAGCCAACACGTTATCGTCAGCACCATACTTGTTACTAGTATCCGTGATTCCAGGGGCGTTGGCATATTACATGGTGGGACTTCGTGAAGGATTTGATCACTTTGCATACTACACATCCGTACTCTTTTCAAGTATGCTGCTAGTTGAGAGCCTAATGATGATTGTTGCAAGTATTGTTCCAAATTACCTAATGGGGATCATAATGGGTGCTGGGATCCAAGGTCTCATGGTTTTAGGTGGTGGATTTTTTCGCTTACCCAATGATTTACCACACCCTTTCTGGAAGTACCCAATGTTCTACGTTGGATTTCACAAGTATGCGTATCAAGGACTGTTCAAGAACGAGTTTGAAGGAGTAAAGTATGTATACAACGAAATGGGGGTGCAAAAAACAGTGGATGGAAGGTATATACTAAGAAAGCAATGGCAAGTTGAAATGGGATACTCAAAGTGGATTGATCTAGTGATTATGTTAGGGATGGTGGTAGTTGCTAGGGTTTTATTTTGGGTTATAATGATAAGTGTTGAGAAGGTTACGTCTGGCTTAAGAGGATTGATGTTTGCGGTTCCTAAGAAACAAATGCAAGTGATGGTTAATCCTCTTGCCACACCTGCACGATAAGGACGCCGTCACATTGTGATTGTAGCTCTGTGTAATCTCAATTTAGATAATAATAAAAAAAGATGATAGTTATCGCAAAGTATGCGTGTACAACGTTATTGTAATCTTGTGTCTCTAGCTAGCTAGCTTCATGCAAGACTTTTTTAGTTCATTGTCGTTCAATAAAAAAGAAGTAATGCTCTATAGTTTTAAATTGTATTCGATGCTCTATAGAAAAAAGATGATGTTTTAGCATAATCATGCGGTTTGTGTTACAAAATTTTACGAAAAAGTTATATTTTGATCAAATATATTGTCTTTGAACCACAAAGATATCATTGCCGTTTCATAAAGTACCTTCATTAGAGAACAAGATATTTGCATTTAATTAGAGCTGTAAAGCAAATACAACAAACACGATTATAAGCGATAGAATGCATTCGGACTATTCATCCGTTTAAGGATAACGTACCCAAAAATTGATGGAACACAAACACCTATATAGCGGATTTTTGTGTTTGTTTTCGTTTGTTAACAAGATACTAATAAGAATTTGTTCATTGTACGATCACTTCTTTTTTTCTTTGTTTTGAAAGGCAAACATTAATAACCCTTCAATTCTCTATCAACTGGGATGATAAAAAAAGTGGTTACAACAACAAAAGGTTGTAATGTGCGCATATATTGGAGAAGTAATGCTCTATAGGTTTAAATGCGTTCAATGCTCCTGAGGACACAAAAGACTTTCAGAACTGGTATTTTTAGTTCATGTAACTATAAGAGTGTATGTAATGGTCATCGAGGACACTCTTGCCATCTAAACGCCAACTCAAATTATTATTTTAAGATTAATTAATTGCATGACCAAATGATCGCAATAAGGCGATCGTGGTCATTACAAAAATCAGGCACCACTTAAACACAAATATATCCTAAAAAACAATTAAACAACACACTCGCACAAAAAATTGACAGGAGGATTCGGTCGAGTATGCGACCAAATTGTGTTTGTTTTCCATGGGGACGTGTTCTTCAGGGATGTCGTAGGAGAGGAGGGCGCGTTCTTCAGACATCTGTTTGAAGGGTCGACCGACAACTAGCTCCCTCTACCCTCCATTACAGATAGTCTAACAATCAATAGAACCAACCATCTACATTACTTTGCAATGAATACCATTCATCATCAAGCCAAATCAGTGCAAGATGTTATGATCGGATCGAGACCATTAATTTTCCCCTAGTACATGCAGCATTTGTTATAGAAATCACTAGGTTAAAAGTAATAAATATATTTACTTCAATCCCATTGCATAGCTGTACATTGCAAAATAATAGTAGTACATTTCAAAATAAGGCACTATTCATTAAACTTGGTCCCGTAACCCTTGGCTACCCGATCAATCTGTTGATCGCTGACAAACGCTAACGTTTGCCATAAGCATATATGCAGGGACAAAACTTGTAAGGTCGGCCCCGAGATCCTTAGATAGCAATGAATTTCTAAAGTCTTTTTAGTCTTCTCTCGAGCGCTGGTTTTGTGCTTTTATTATATATATTTAATTGACTTCAGTTCACACACAACTAACTTTATTTGATCGACTTCTATATACACAACTAACTTTCTTATTCACAAATTTTAAGTCTCGTCCACTCTTCCTTCTTCTTATCACACATTCACACGACACATCTCAACCAAAAATCCTTCTTTCGCTGTTTGATGCCTTCTTTCGCTGTTTGATGCCTTCTTTCACATTTACTACAACTTTATTCACTATTCACATTTATAACTTTATTCACAGTTTGATGCATTCTATCTAGTCCCATTCGGTTTATAACTTTATTCACTATTTGATGTGTTTTGGCTATAAGGCTTTAGGCTTTTAGGCAGATTTTGGGGTTTGGATTTGTTAGGCGCATAACCTTAGTGCGCTTGGACTTGTAGAGTGCGCTTGGACTTGTAGAGTGCGCTTGGCTTTTTCATGGCTTCTAGGTTTTTAGGCAACGCATAACCTTTTAACTACTGCGCTTGGATTTGTCATCTTCGGAGCGCATGGGTTTTTAGCTTTTAGGCTATTAGTCAGACGCGTACATCCGGCCGCATAAGCTTTTAGGCATCGCGCATAGGTAATTTCACTTGTCGTTTTAGAGAAGCACATATATAACTAACCAGAGACGGAGCCAAGAATTTGAATTAGGGAGGGGGGGGGGGGGGGGGGGGGGGGGATAGGGGGTGCGGGGGGGGGGATGGGGGGGGGGATATGGAGGGGGGGGTGGGGGGGGGGGGGAGGGGGGGGGTGGGGGGTGGGAGGGGGGTGGGGGGGGGGGACGGGGGGCGAGGGGGGGGGTGGAGTGGGGGTCGGGGGGCTGGGGGGGGGGGGGGGGGGGAGGGGGGGGGGGGTGGGGGTGGGGGGGGTGGGGGGGGGGGGGTGTATGGGGGCGGATGGGGGGTGGTGGGGGGGGCGGGGGGGGGGGGGGGGTGGGGACGAGTGGGGGGGGGTGGGGGGGGGGGGGGGGGGTGGGGGGGGGGGGGTGGGTGGGGGGGGGGGGGGGGGGGGGGGGGGAGGCGGGGGGGGGGGCGTAATTCTTTATTATACGTTGTAGCTATTTAAGTTTTTCGTTAATTACAAGTGTTGTTTTGTTCGCAATAACCAAATAATTAGGTTTTTGTAGTGTATCAAATCTGATTATGTGTAACTTAATTTGTAAAATTACCAAAAATGAACATGGTTAACATCCTTATATATTGTTGAATTATGTAAACTTAACATGTTAAAGTAATTGTGCTATTTAAGGTATGGTATTAGAAAGCTTCGGGGATACCTGTATCACAACTAAATATATTTGCTTGATGGGCTTTCAATATAAGAAATATATGTATTGTATTGGGCTTAAACTGAGTATGTTTGTAAGTAAAAATAGGGTATTTCATATCATCTAGTCACAACACAGCCACCATCTACAATCTACATCATCTTCCTTATAACTCCTACCGACAACAACTTCATATGTTAAAATTTTAAGATACGACCAGCAGCCAATAAGATACAATTTATAAAAACCTTCTACATCATCTTCTTCCTTATAACTCCCAAACACCCCCTAAGTGTATGTACTCCATCATAAACACCACCTAAGTGTTGGGTTCGTTGGGTTGGGTGGGGGGGGGGGGGGCGAGCACCCGCCAGCCCCCACTGGCTCCGTCCCTATAACTAACGCGCGCATAGCGTTTGATGCGCGTTCCATGAAAAAATAAAAAAAAATGAGTGCGCCTAGTTAAATTAAGAAAACGCACTTAATTAACAAGCGTTTGATGTGGTCGGTGTCATACATCTAACTCCATTTTAGTAAAACAAAAGTGCGGTTTGTTTTGGAATTCTAGTATTGATGTAGTGAAAAAACAAGAGATAACACAAATCGATCATGTTGATTCACAGTACACGAATGCCATGATAGATTCTTCCAACAATCGTTGATTCGAATGAATACCGATTATTAGTATAATTTAGCAAAACGGACAAAATTAGACTTTTTGTATTTCTTGAACTGATTAGCTAGGGTTACAACACACTTATTAAATAGGAAAACAAAACTGAAATGGGCCTCAAAAGACAAACGGGCCGAAAGCAATGCTAAAAACAAAAGTCCAAAATTCTCGAAAAAACACGAAAATGTAAATAACTCCTAAAATATAATGATTCAGGGCTCGAAACTTTTGTAACCCAATAACGTTTGGTTACCATGGCGTTCTCCTCGTTCCAAGCTTCAAAACGGCTGGTCTTGGGCCTGAAACGGAATCCCTGAGCCCAAGTTATGCCACTTTGAAGAAGACCTTTTTCTTCATACGATCTTGGGCTTCTAAAAATAAGTGGGCCCGTTCTTCAACACTTGGGCATGCATCATTCCCCCCTGGGTAGACAAAATTCGCCCTTGAATTCGCAAGAAGATCATCATCAGATGAATCACCGTTATAAGGTAACAAGTGTTTCACATTAAAGACATCGAAACATCGAATATGGCTTGATAACTTTAAACGGTAAGCATTGGAGTTGATTTTCTTATCATCGAACTATGTTCCAGTCGGGCCAATCTTCACTACAGCGGATGACTTATATGGTATATACTCGCGCCAACTGGAGAAACGATCTTACTCAAAAAAACCCACACAAAGATCTCCACACTCAAACAATCCCACATGTCGCCGCTTTGGCTCTGCATCGTTGCTTGTACCGGAGTTGGGCTCCAAACCAAGTTGTTCACGAACCGCTTTATGCACTCATGCAACCCTTCAACAAACACTCCTGTAGTTTCTTATGGAACAGAACCAGAAACAGAAACAAAAACAGAAAGAGACATTAAATCAAGAGGTCCACGTCGTTGAGCAGAATAAACCACCTGAAACGGACTAAACCCGATGCTTCGATTGACGGCATGATTATGAGCAAACTCAGCTTGGCATAACTTCTGATCCCCATTGCAGTTCACAATGATCACCCTCCAAAACACCTTACAATTACCAGAGTGATCGGTTAACATCTTCAGTCATTCCCATGCAGTTTAACATGGTGATAATAACGGTGATAAGCACTACTAAAATTGAGTTGAGTGTTCACCATCTTCCACAAGCTACGCCAAAAGTGACTCAGAAACCGAGTGGCTTGATCAGAAACAATAGAGGAAGGTAAACCATGTAAATGATACACATCCCTAAAGAAAAGTTAGGCCACATTAACCGCATATGTCTTCTTCTTGCAAGGAATAAAGGGCACCATCTTAGAAAAATGATCAACAACTACAAAGATTGAATCATTACCCCTTTGAGTACGAGGTAACCTTAACACAAAATCCATGCTGATATCAACCTATGGCTGCATGGGAACAGGCAAAGGCATATAGAGACCTGCATTCGTAGATGTCCCCTTTGAAACTTGGCATATACGACACCTCTTGACATAACGATCTACTTTCCTCATAGTGGGCCAGAAATAAGAAGCCCGCACCAACTGTAAAGTGCGATCGCGACCAACATGCCATTCACCATGTAACTCCTTATTAATTTCCAAGCAAAGACTGGTATCAGAAATACATAGTTGATTCCCTTTGAAAAGAAAACCATCATGAACATTAAAATCTGGGTTTTGCCCAGATTGCACACCCTGCAAAACAATAGAAAAGTATGGGTCTAAAGTTAACTGCTCATGAATAACATCCAGCCATGGAACATCAACTTGCATAGAAACAAGCAGATTACTCCTCCTACTTAGGGCATCAGCAGCCCGATTGGAAACATCAGTCTTGTGTTTGACCAGAAAAGTAAATTTCTCAAGAAATGCCAACCAACGCCCATGCTTGTGTGACACCTTATCTTGGGTATGAATATGCCTTAAAGAATCATGGCCAGTGAACAAAACAAACTCCTTAGGAAATAGATAGTGGCGCCAATGCTTTATAGCTTGGACAGCGCATAAAACTCAATGTCATAAGTGGTGTACCTAGACTTTGGCTTCGTCAATTTCTCACTAAAATAAGCAACATGTCGACCACATTGACTAAGAACACATCCAATTGCAACCTTTGAGGCATTCACATGAAGTTCAAAAACTTTAGAAAAGTTAGGCAATACCAAAATTGGTGTTGTAGTAAGCTTTTATTTGACAACCTGAAAAGCTGACTCTGCCTCCTCCATCCACACAAATGACTTTCCCTATATGAAATCTGTCAAAGGGGTCATAATAGAACTAAAATTCAGGATGAACCGCCTATAAAAAGAAGCAAGGCCATGAAAACTTTGAACTTTAGTGATGGTAGTTAGGGTTGGCCACTCTTAAACAGCTACTACCTTAGACTCGTCCACCTGTATTCCTTCACCAGAAACAACATACCCCAAATACAAAACCTTAGGGGTCATGAACACACATTTCTTCCTGGCTGAATAAAAACTATCCTTGCGAAGTAAGGTCAAGACCTGCCTCACATGGGTGACATGCTCACTGAAAGAAGCACTATAAATGAGAATATCATCAAAATAAACAACCATAAACTTCCCAATAAAAGGTCTAAGCAATTGATTCATCACACTCATAAATGTGCTAGGTGCATTTGATAAACCAAAAGGCATCACTAACCACTCATACAATCCTTCACGCATCTTAAAGGTTGTTTTCCATTCATCACCAGGCCTAAGATGAATCTGGTAATACCACTCTTCAAATCCAATTTCATGAAGATAGTAGCACCACTAATTTGGTCAAGCAAATCATCAAGGTGAGGGGTAGGAAACATGTACCTCATAGTAATCTTATTAATCGCTCAATTGTCAACACACATACGCCATGATCCATCCTTCTTTGGAGTCAATAGGGCAAGAACAACACATGGGCTCATGATTTCACGAACGTGCCTTTGAAACCAATTCCTTAACCTGCCTACGCAACTCCTCATGCTCTGTTGGGCTCATTCTATAATGTGGTCTGTTAGGCAATTATGAACCAGGCTCCAAATCAATATGATGTTGGATGTTACACAAAGGTGGTAATCCATCAGGCAACTCATCAGGGAAAACATCAGAAAATTCCTCAAGTAAAGGAATCATAGCCTCATGAATTTCACTATCCTTAGCCACTTCTTTCCCTATTAGCACAAAAATATCATCGCCTATCTCTAATTCGTTTTGAAATTGTAAAAGTGTTAGTAAAGTACCAGTAGGCTTGTTGACTAACTCTTTGGGTTTATTCAGTATCAAAGTTATATTCACACCATCAAACATGAAACTATAAGTATTAGCTCTCCCGTTATGTGTCGTGTTACGATCATACTCCTAAGGACTACCCAACAATAAGTGACAAGCATCCATGGGCACCACATTACACCAAACACTATCTTTATATGTTTTCCCATAGAAAAAGCAACAAGGACACGCTTAGAAATAGTTACCTCACCACCCTTCTTAAGCCACTATAACTTGTAAGGTTTAGAACGATTCTCTATTTTCAACCCCAATTTTTGAACCGCCTCTTCAGCTATCAAATTATTACAGCTCCCTGGGTTAACCACAAAGGTGCAAACCTCCCAAAATAGTACAAGTTGAGTGAAAGATGATGTGCTTAAGCCAATCATCGCCAGCAGCCTTTGGTGTCAAGCAAGAGCGCCTTACTATCAAATTCAACCCCACATCCCCACTCACAATCTTTTATTCATATTGTTCATCATCAAACACTAGAGGTTCTTCATAATCGTTATCCACCAAACCATTATCTTCCCATTCCTCATCAGCAAATAAGTGTCTTTTCCCAGCCTTCTTACATGTAACACCCCCAAAATAGGTCGCAGCGGAATAAGGATCCGGGGCATGTTACTTCAAGATCAACAGCACAAGATATATATAAGAACGACACTAAAGTCGTTTAAATTGATACATTGGATATAAGACATATTACAAAAGCTTATAGCTTTACTTGTTCTTTGTTTAATATTACAAAAGATAACATAGATTTCCCCAAAACATGATGCACATAAATCTTTAACAGTGCAATCCAAAACATAATCCAATGCATCCTTGGCACCTCATGCCTATTAATCTCCTGAAAACATTGCTTAAAACGTCAACAAAATTGTTGGTGAATTCATAGGTTTATGTATTTAAATTATGCAGGACCGCAAGACTTTCCCGTGATGTTACAACATATGCCAACAATCACAAAACCAGATTACTGTTGCACTAAGCTCATGACACCGAAGCTCAACCTATATTTGCTATTTTAGCAGTTATTTTGCCCGTACAGATGTTGTAACCCGCAACATCCAAGTCCGACATGGTCAACGTTCGTTCCCAGTGATAGCTAATCACCCAAACGGGGAGGTTAATCCCAATAGATCTATTTATATCATTCGCGCTCACATAATGTAATTCACAACTACATCTATGCAATTAACAGTTCATGAATAATGGGCTCAGGAGGGTTATTGCTACTTAGGCAACACATAATCAATATACTTTCAACACTTGCGTCCAATTTATAAAACAAAGCATGTTCTCACCCCAAATAATAATAAATCAGTAAAACTGTAAAAAGTGGGGCTATGAACTCACCTTGAGTACAGATAGCTCAATTAATCTCAGATAAAACGTCACACAAGACGATAAATGCAACCTATTTAAATTAAGGCTGTATAAGTACTGAGTACTTTAATTAACATCGAATATAATCTTATAGTTGTTACATCATACTATCGTTCGGGCTATCATAAATAAAGAGGTCATGACATGACGTACGAGGAGTTTAGGACACTTTAAATCGTAAATCCAACAACTCATCGATACGCCATCCGAAGAGGCCTCATTATGAAACTCCCTAGTAATATAGCACTTTGATAACCACTCAATATTCTATATAGCATAATCACCGACTAATCATTTTAGTAAAATAGTATTTATAAAGTGAAAACGTTTATAAATATACTTTTCGTAAAAATGACCTAACTTGGTCGTTTTAAGCCCGTTGCTCGCGTTTCTTACGTCCACGTCTTCGTAGTAAGACGAGCGATCAAAATATTACATTTTAAAGTTTTAAGTTTTAGTAAATTCTGTGATGAATAGTAAAATTACTGTTCATAACACTGTCATTTGTCGTTTTGGGTTTTAATTAGCGTAAAATTGTATATCGCGTTTAACTTATTCGTTTTAACTCCGATTTTAGTGATTCCTTCGAGTACGTTCTCGTTATTAAAAGATTTATAATATTTCACAAATTTATCCACTGATGAATAGTGATTTTTACTGTTCATAGTTTATAAAATTACTTTTATAAACTTTAATTATCGAAAACGTCGTAGTTTATTCGTTATAGTTCCGTTTTTAACGATTCTTGCGTGTACGATCTCGTAATCAAAAGTTATATCATATTTTAGATGTTTTAAAAATAAAAGTTGCTGTAATGAATAGTAACTTTTATAAAAATAGTTTTATAAAGCCCGACCCTTTATAGTCGTAAACTCGTTTTTAACGTATCTTTTTCGTTATAGATCGGTTTTTCAAGTTTCTTATCATTATGGAATCGTCATGAGGCGTATTATTTTTATAAAATATCATAACCTACTGTCCAAAATTCGTATTTGGACAGCATGTTATTTAATATTTGTTTCTTTATAAAACCTTGTTTTTATGTATTCTCTAACTTGCTTGTTTACTATAAATCCTGCAGCCCTAAAAACATATTTTACATATGTGGTACCTTATAATAAAGTCTCACTCCTATCTATCCAAGTCCTTATATTGCATTGTAACATGTTTAACCTTTTACTTTCATTATTTTAACAGGTGAAGTTTAAGAAACATTATTAAAACCCTATTGCTTTAAAACATGTTATACTTAAAAACTATAGTTAAACATACTTTTATATTTACTTTTCCATGATATTTATAACATTAGGACATGAGAATAAGTGTATAAATTGATAAACTCAAATAAAAATCCATTTTATACATTTAAAAGTCATTAGTGGTGATTATGGCTATATTTAACATGTAATACATAAAATCATAAGAAAGAAAAGTATAAAGGATTTAAGAAAACCTTAGTAATGATGTAAGAGATGTGAATAAGTTCTTAACCGTGGTTTAGATTCAAAATTCAAGCTTTCAAAGGCTTTATAACCCAAGATTAGGTTTTCAAAACCCTAATCTTCCTGTGAGGAGATAGATCTTATTACTTGAAAATGATGAACCAATGCTTCCCAACACCTTAGAATACCTTAAGTATGTTGTGTATAGGGTTGTATATACTTAGAAAATCAAAGTGTGAATTTTGTTTGGTGGCCAAAAGTTGCCGTGGGTTTTGGAGTGAGCAAGGAAGAGAGAAAATGAAATTTTGTTAAGTATAAGAGTATGTAAATATTTCTCATGCATGCATGGCTATTTATAGTATAAATATCTTCCTAACCTAACCATGGTTACTTTCTAACCCTAGTTAAGTTAGTGACAAGTTGATTAATGGTGTATAGAGTTACTTTATGTATTATATAGATTATTATGTGTAAAAGAAAAGTCTTTGGTTTCATCCTCAAAATTTTGGCATTATGAATGTTTATGTGATGTTATATTTGTTTTTTTGTGTATGGGTATAATCGTGGGTATTGTTTTAGGCGTAGTTAGGTTTTAGAACTTCCGGGTATGGCTAAACGTATTTTATTTATGAACGTTTTCACTTTTTCGTAGCCAATAAAAATAAGATGACAAAGTTATTTATTAGCCCATATAATCATATAAATCACTTGCTTGATGCAAACATTTAATCGTTTTAATGCCCGTTTACATTGTATGACATTTTCAAGTTTACGCGATTTAACTTAATTTTATGTGTGTGTGTGTGTGTGTGTGTGTGTGTGGAAAAAACCCTAAAAATAAATTATGAATTACATAATGTCATACAATGACCTAAAATACGAGGTGTTATACAACACATAATCAATATACCTTCAACACTTGCGTCCAATTTATAAAACAAAGCATGTTCTCACCCCAAATAATAATAAATCTGTAAAACTGTAAAAAGTGGGGCTATGAACTCACCTTGTCTGCAATGATTAATTCAACTGAATAATATATCGACATATGCTTATCTTGTTTGAGGTGGGTTTCATCACTTAGTTGATAAAGTTTGTACAATCTGGGACCACTCCAGGACCCAACAACAGCAACATAATCGACGATAAATATGAACAACGTGATGGATGCAGAGGGTGAGGACCCTCCGAGAAACAATATCCCCATAATAAAGTTCAATAAATGAGAGGAACTCGTGAGAGAGCTTATGCGATAATCGGCGGATTATGGTACTCAGTCGTTAGTTCGATGAATCAGCTCCAGTAGTTCAATTGTGTAACAAGTCTGTTAGCTCCACTAACAGTTCATGATTGCGAGGATTGGCAACGGCAAGAGTAATAACTCAAGAATGAGATAAGGTAGTTCCAAATGAGGCCTTACGATTCTGTCGAGTGGTAGAACACGATTGTGTTTCTAGACCCTTTTCAACAGATTCTGGCGATTTTCGAATTTAGGTTCATATTCGTGGCATATCGGATACCATTAAGCCCACTCATTTATAACTCGCCACACCCGTATATGCATATTGCGCGTCCTAATTTATGTAAACATCAATTTGATAAACTTATGTCGGGGATTTATATTTATTTATTTAAATGAAGAGGGTCCCAGATCCTTTTAAATAACAGGATCAAAATCCTCCTACTTAATAATTTCCCGGTGCAATACTGCGTACTCTCATTAACCTTCAGTGTGGTTGACATTGACGATGCTTGTGATCTAATGGAGTATTGGACAGGACAGAAGAGGTTTTAAACAATCGTCTTTGGAAGCTGGGAGTAAAACTGTCAGGCAAGATCAATATAGAGTTCAAGATAGTTAATGAGTACTCGGTTAGAGTAACCCAGGTAAAAGTCTCGATGAACCAGTCTTCATAGCAATTATATCTAAATTCCTATACATGTCCCGCCTATACAAGACTCGAAATACTTAGATTTATAAATTATCGCATGTAACCAAAAATTATATCGGTACTTCGTGTAATACAATAATAGTATAAAGCTAGGAGGATAATCTAATATCCTTAGAGTCCATTGTTTACTTACAACGCCCGAGGCGAAATGAAATACCATTGTGCAATCACAATGGTCTAAGAGTAGATGAGACCATTGTAGGACTCACAATTGTCTGAGAGTAAGTGAGAACTTGTATACTCACAATGTCTGACGAGTAGATTGAGACATTGTGCAACCAACAATTTGTCTTTTAAATATTCTGATATTTATTATTAATAACTCTTATATAATTTAAGCGCTGCTCAGCTACATTCGCGAAAGGTCTGCAAGCAACATGTTTACTTTATTTATAGGTATGCCACGTAAGACACTTATTGCAGGCACGTAATGTTACGCACATAAGCTAGTAGCGTGTGTATGCTCTGTGTTTTGTTTGGTTGTGATGCAATGTTTGTGAAACGATATTGTATAGGGTAAAATTTGCTTCCTAGTTATCGTTTAGCTTGTTCTGATACCAAATCTGTTAACCCCAAATAATTCAAACAATGCAGCGGAATTACCACATGGGGTGCTACTTCCATAATACACAGCGCTAGATACAAGAGAAACGACCTCCTCTTCGCGTGTCGTTTTGTTAAACAGTCTCGTTGATTTAATCAAATTCTTGAATTTAATATACATTTGTCCCTTAATTGCTATCACATGTGTGTGTGTGATTGTATAGACTCCAATGCACTTCAGAAATCGAGCATTTTCATTTCATGAGAAAAAAAAAACTTTGCTTAAAAAGGTCAACATAAGTTGGTGAGTTATAGGTTTCTGTAATACAAAACGTAGTTTCAATAAGTGTATCCGCCCACTGTATCATTACAGTGTAATATAATAACGCTTTAATGACTACTGTCTCTCCACCGCACTGTTATCACTCTAGAGAAGAGATTGTATGACCATCTAAATCCTTAAATGTCCTTCCAAAAATGTATGTATGATTTTTAGAAATCAATTAGTTTGTAAAATATGCAAGACCATTTCTATCCCCAAATAGTCCCAAAATGTACGTGTCAAAGTTGGATCACAAATATCCAAAATATGTATTTCCACTTTATTTCAAGTGTGTATAAAACCATGATTACATTACTTTAGTATCTTGAAACTGTGAACGTAGACTTGTATGTATGCCACTTTATTCAAGGCATAGTAAATGTGTACCCATCGTAGGTGTTCCCTCCAAGAACACCCGGGCGATAATAAAGAATATGTTCCCCCGTTACCGGTGCCCCTCAAGTGACACCCTGGGCATATAATAAATAGAAATATTCTTCCCCCGTTACCGGGTGTCACCTCCAAGGAACCACTCGGGCAATAAATGTACTCGTGTGATTGTTAACCCAGCGGCGCATTCCATGTAATCCGACATGGTTAGACCGTTCGTTTCCCCGGGCTGATAGATAGTCAGAACAGGGGGATTGTCACAATCCCAAAATAGATCTATCTTATAACTCGCGCTCACCCTCCAAGTGATTTACAGTTCATGAACCTAAGCTAAATCCATAATCATAAAAGTATAAAATGCGTTTACATTCAAAAACTAAACCAGGTATTGTATCTCCTCACGAGATATATATAAATGAGTATGTAAACCAAACAGGTAATCAACCATGTAAATGCGTTTGTAAACATGTATGCAGACGAGTTGAAAATGAGCACGTAACGAGTTTAAATCAAACACGTAATTGAATTTGTAACAAGCATGTTCTCACCCCAAAATATATGTAAAACATGTAAAACGTGGGGCTATGAACTCACCTTGATGTTGAAGAACGATTGATAGGTAGGCATCTAATTCACTTTGATGATGAAGAATGATTGACAGATAGGCATCTAATATGCACAATACGAACGGAAGATGAAGCTGCCTGACCGTGAAGATGCAGCTTAACTTAACGGCTAAGTCCCACTAGCCTAGGATAATGTGTTTGGGTTTCCCGATGAATGGTTACATCAACGCGTCACGTTGATAAAAGATTTATATTTAAAGTTGTAATACTTTGGTGGTTGGTTAAATAAATAAATTGAAAATGTACCCAAAGTGTGTAATATATATTCCATATATATTACATATGAAAAATAACCATTGTATAACTCGTACCGCGAATTATATAATAAAGACAGACAACTCAAGGATTAATGTGAACTGTATAATACTTTGCAAGTATAAAAAGTGAGAGTAAATAATTAACCAATTATTTCGACAGCTCATTTAATTATTAAGAAGTCCTTGTAGACACACGTCTTTAAGTTATAAATTAAACACACGACGTTTGTAAAACTTTTTACATAGTTATCGAGTTGACTTTCTAGCTGGAAAATTATAAATATAAAATACGATTTTTATAACTTATATTTCGTTTCCTCGACATGTCGCGTCTTTATAATGGTTACTATCAATGTAAAAGTATAGTTTTTCGTTCGTGTCAGTCAATGATGTAATTTATATTATTATACCTTAAAATATAACTTTAATGTCTTTATCGGTTTCTAAAATATTATAAGTTTTAGTAAACCATTACTAAATATAGAAATTTATATAAAATTTCTTCATAACTTTCCCGTTTATATAACGTTTTCCGTTTTCTTAAAACTCTACGTTTTCCCTTTAATCAAAATATATTGAAATCATTCGTTTTTCAATATTTCAAATGCACGCGCTTTCTAGTTATAATATATATGTTGCAAGTATTCACGTTTCCATTTTTCCAACTCCTGCGTTTATCAGATATGACATATATATTCACGTTGTTATATCGAAACTCACAAACTAATAAATATTGTATTTATATAACCCTTAACTGCCCTTTTGTTCTGATTTATAAATTATAAACCTCGTTAAAATTTTATATTCTTAAAATTTTAATATATATTTATTGTTAATTCATCTTAACTCACTTAATAAATATTATAGTTATTTAACCATTTTAAAAACCACCAAATAATATTATCCTAGTTTTAATATTATTAAACTTAAGTTATTTTCTATTTGTCGTTTTGATAATATAAACCAAACAACCCTAGTTGATTCCTCGTTGAATGTCCAAACGCGCCATACTCGTGCCAAACTCAATAACAAAACACCCCTAATTGCTATAACCCAACGCACCCTAGTCGACTGGACCCGCAAAACAAACGCGCCCTAGTTACTTAATCCGAACCAAACACCCGTTTGGCTGCACTCACCCGCATACTCCAAACGGGCCCTAATTTGTTAACAAACCAGACGGACACGCTGTGGTGGGCTGGACCACCCAAACCCCAAACAGCCCCTTTTTGTGCGGTGCAGCACCCAACCAAAAGCATCCCTTGCGGCTGACCTGGACCTCCACACGCACATCGGTGCCTTGTGTACAACCCAAACCATTCTCACAGACTCTGTGGTGCGGCTGAGAGACACACGCACCCTATTGCTATTGTCACGGCCAAAACGCACCCCCCGGCTGTGAAACCCCTTACAAACCCCATTTTGTTGCAAAACAAAACCCGACAACCGACCGCTTTCCAACATACTAAACGACCACCTTTGGGTTTTTACCAAAACAAACCCACACGCAAACCAAACCCATCGAAACAAATACCCCTAGCTGCTAAACCCAACCCGACAGCCAAACACCCCGGCTGTTATAAACCCGAAACAAACACCACCTTGGACGTTTATATAGCCGAACCAAACACCCATTATGGTGGCGTTTTACCACCGAAATAAACACCCCTAAACACCCTTAGCTGCTAAACCCAACCCGGCCCCCGGCTGTCCCACAGCCCGATGCCCCTTGGTTGTTGTAACCAAAACCCGAACCCGCCCCTTTTGTTGTTGTTACAATCCACCCGCACCCTTGTGGTGATATAAACCCGAAAACAACCCAACGCGTCCCTTTTTGGGGCTGTTAAACCAAACGAAACAAACACGCCCTTCGTGGCTTGTTACACGTGAAGCAAACGCACCCTTGGTGCTATAAAGGTGGCGGTGGCGAGGAGATGGAGGTGGTGACAGTGGGGTGGCAGAGGTGGCGCGTGGAAGTGCGTGACCTAGGGGATCGGGTATATCATGTCACGAGGAGCATTCTTGAACTCGCCGGAAAAATCCCGCCGGAAAACTTTTCCGGCGGTGGCGCGACGGCGGCGGCGGTGGCCGGCCGGCAGCCGGAAATCATGGGGGAGAGAGAGAGAATTGAAGAGTGTGTGTGTAAATATGAGATAGAAATGAAAAAGATGTATATAAAAATTATATATATATTAAAACTTTATATTAAAAGTGACAAATTGAAATAGTGTAGGGGTTAAAAGTGTAACATTTTTATTATAGTTTTGATAAAAACGGTTCGGGACTCGTTTGAGCGACTTAACGATCGATTCAAATCTCGAAACTTGCGCCATTGTTTTTATAATCATTTTTCTGATAAAAATGAGTATTTATTTGATATTATTTCATAAATATTTTATAACAATTAATAAAATATTTGTTATTCATTTTGTGAACCGGTTTCGCCTTTTTCGAAATAAAATTGGATTTTCAACTCGAGTATTCGCGTTATCCACAACGCTTTTTAATTAAAAATGATGACCAATTTATTTAATATTTTTATTAAATAAATACTGATAATTAAAAACAAATTTAATTGTTTTTGTGTGTCCGCGTCGTATATTGTTCGAAAAATGTTTGCGGTGTTGTTTTAGCCCTTTTTGGCTCGTTTCCAGGTTCGGGCAAAACTGAAAGTTGTCTGGGATATGTGTATAAAATCGAATTGCTTTAGGGTCCGAGACGTGAAAACGTGATTTAGATGGTGGTTCTTGTAAGTCAAGCCAGACCTAAAAGTCAAAGAGGTATAATAGTTATCTTAAAAATTCGAAAATTCTCGGATGTCACAATACGCCATCCGAAGAGGCCTCATTATGAAACTCCCTAGTAATATAGTACTTTGATAACCACTCAATATTCTATATGCATAATCACCGACTATTCAATTTAGTAAAATTGTATTTATAAAGTGAAAACGTTTTAAAATATATTTTAGTAAAAATGACCTAACATGGTCGTTTTAAGCCCCTGTTGCCCGCGTTTCTTACGTCCACGTTTCGTAGTAAGACGACGATCAATTATTACATTTTAAAGTTTTAATATTCCTGTGATGAATAGTACAAATTACTGTTCACAACAGCTCATTTGTCGTTTTAGGGTTTTAATTAGCGTAAACTTGTATTCGCGATAACTTATTCGTTTTAACTCTGATTTTAGTGATTCCTTCGAGTACGTTCTCGTTATTAAAAGATTTATAATATTTCACAAAGTTATCCACTGATGAATAGTGATTTTTACTGTTCATAGTTTATAAAATTATTTTATAACTTTATTTATCGAAACGTCGTTAGTTTATTCGTATAGTTCCGTTTTTAACGATTTTGCGTGTACGATCTCGTAATCAGAAGTTATATCATTAATTTGAGTTTTAAAAAATAAAAGTTGCTGTATGAATAGTACTTTTTATAAAAATAGTTTTATAAAGTATTTATAGTCGTAAACTCGTTTTTAACGTATCTTTTTCGTTATAGATCAGTTTTTCAAGTTTCTTATCATTATGGAATCGTCATGAGACGTATTTTTATTATATCATATCAAAACCTACTGTCCAAAATTCGAATTTGGACAGCCCCTAAATATTTCATACATGTTTCTTTATAAAACCTTGTTTTATGTATTAATTAAGTTATGTTTCTATTCTCTTTAACCCGTCTTTTTAACCATATTTTACATATGTGGTACTTATAATAAAGTCTAATATCATCCCTAGTCCTTATAATTTCATTGTAACAAGTTCAACCCTTTTACTTTCATTATTTTCATATGTGATGATTAAGAAAACTTATAAAACCCTAATTTGTCCTAAATATGTTTATACTAAATCAATAGGTTAACATACTTTTATTTTTACTTTTCCATGATATATAGGACCATATGACATAAGAATAAGTGTATAAAATCATAAACATAAATAATAACTCATTTTACATATTAGAAAGTCATTAGTGGTGATTATGGCTATATTTAACATGTAATACATAAATCATAAGGGATAGAAAATGATATAAGATTTAAGAAAACATTAGTAATGATGTAAGTTGTTGAAAATAAGTTCTAAACCGTGTTTATGATTGAAGAACAAAGCTTTCAAGCTTATAAACCAAGATTAGTATTTTAAACCTAATCTTTCTTTTTCTTTTCTTACTTGGAAAATGATTGAACCAAAGTTCCCAACCCTTATAATTCACGCGCAATTTAGTGTGTAAAGGGGTTGTATAAATCTTAGAAATCAAAGTGTGCGAATTTGGCGTCGTTTGTTGCGCCAAAAGTTGCCGTGGGTTTTGGAGTGAGCAAGGAAGAGAGAAAATGAAATTTTGTTAAGTATAAGAGTATGTAAATATTTCTCATGCATGCATGGCTAGCGCCGATTAGTATAAACTATCTTCCCTAATACCTATCTCCAATGCGTCGTACTTTCATAACGTATCCTAGTTCTATGATTAGCTCTGACTGCACGCAAGTGAGAAGATGAAATCAAGAAAATTGCGAAGAGTTAGAAAGAGTGTTCGCTAGAAGAGTTCAATTAGCTTTAATGTTAGAATATCTAGATATATAGATTGACCACTATAAGTAACGTTACAATGACTTTTTGGTTTTGTTTCTTGCTGATAAATACATGATGTCGCGATACCCTAATGACCTAGCGAGTAGAATCTCTCTGATCCCTCGCGTGAATAATTTTATGAGAACTCGATAGTTCAGAGCTCCGCGCATTCGGCGCGCGCCCCACTCAATCAGTCAGGTCACGACGCGCATTCCCGCTTTAGGAGCTAGTTAGGTGGTTACGCTCCTTCCGTATGCACACTAAACGTTTTATATTATGAAAATAAGATTGTGTACGTAGCCAATTTAAAAAATAAGATGAACAAAAGTTTTAATTATCCTATCTATTATCATAATATACACTTGCTTGATACAAACATTTAATCGTTTGCAATCCGCACCGTTTACATTGTATATCATTTTCAGTTTACTGACGAATTTAACTTAATGTTTACACCCGGTTTAAGAGCAAACGCGTAAAACCCTAAAAATAAATTATGAATTACATAATGTCATACAATGAACTAAAATACGAGGTGTTATAGTGGGCCTTCCTCTTGGTGCCATTTTCTTAAATCACCAGAAAACATAACACCCGTTAGATTTCAAAAATCTTAACCATAACCCGATGTATACATAATGAATAAAACGAGATCACACAACTAAGGTGAAATACAAAACGTATTGAAATTAACAAATTGCACTACTCGCGCACTCGCGCCCCACTCACATAATATTCACGTTTATTTCAATGTAAAACATATACATACACACGCTTTCCATATATAATTTGGGAAAATACAACATGACCTCGCGCGCCCTCGTCCCCCCCCCGGTACTAACGATTCCCCTATCACTAGGGTAGTTACAAAATGAAAATCTCCTCTCGTCCCGCTCCGCCCACCTACTAGCCCGCCGAGTTACCCGTATACTTAGTAGGCTGTACAGGATAGCGCTCTCGTCAGAACAAAAGATCTATCCCACCTGCTAGTGGGAGTGTAACCATAAAACTTAACAGACTGCCTAGTAGATACAATTCATAAACCAAAGTCTAGACTGTAACCAGTGTCCTCCATTGTGTCAATGCGTTGCTCAGCCTCTTTTGGGCCTAGGTCGAATGATATGCTGAACAGCAAGATCATCTGCAGCCTGACGCTGCCACTCGTGGCGACGCGCCTCAGTCTCTAATACTGTAACTTGTGCCTCTAATGCCCTGCAGTGAGCTTCAGACTTAGCCAAAGCCTGACGAGTCTCCATACCCTCTTGCTTGTAAGCAAGTCTCTCTCTCCTTAATACCTCAATTCTCGCTCTAACAGCTGCTCTCGATTCCTCTGGGAACATCGTGGATGTGTAGTGCAAAACTCTGTTACTCTCTTCTGTGCAAACATTCTACCTGGTAAGTGATCCATATGTTGACCATCTCTAAGGGCGGGTCATCCTCCTCTCTCAGTATATAGGAGTCTAGGGTCCTCTATAGTGGGGTCCTGGCATTCTCGCTTTAGTTTTAAGTTTCCCTCGAGTAGTATTAGAGTAGCAGCAGCAGAACTCTCTCTAATCTCAACCCAGGTCTGGGAGTAGTAAGTAGTAGTCTCCCGTCTCTTCCGACACTCCGGCGCGCCGTTGTCGCTCTCAGAAATATCAGCTACCTCGCCGCACAGGTCCACGCTAGTAATGGTAGCAACGGTACCTGTAAGTAACAATGGTGGGGTACCTGATGGGAGTAGTGATTCGAGTCTAGCTGGTGGCACTGAGTGTGATGCAGCTCACTCATCTAATCTGACACTGACTGATACTAGTATACGGGACTCAGGTCGGATACGTGGAGATAAAAAGAATCGGTCCCCGGCTACCCGACGGAGGTGTAGGAGCCTCAACTCAGCTGGCACTAAGTCCTCAGGAAGCTCTGCTCCGGATATGGTACACTGGTACATGGTCCTTCAGGTTACATACTCTAGAGAACGTTGGTGCCTGCTCCAGCAACTGTGGGCAGCCTCCTCGTTAGGATCCTCAGATGGAATACTCCATGTCGTGCCTCCGAGTGAAAAAGAAGTATATTGTAACTGCAGAGAATCAGCTGACATGACTACTGTGACCAGAACAGGGATAAATAACTTTATATGAGTATTTATATTATTAAGGCTCTTACTGTAATATACTGTAATATATTTAATACCACGTCTATCAATTAAGATATATATCTCTAACCAATTAATGCAATAATCATGTATAATGACATCTCCACACCCGTAAAAAAACCTTTTGTATGTATGCACTGTTTGAAAAATGGTAATAGTCCAGCAAAAACATTTCTGACTAGGTTCTCTATAACTTGGCTCTTGATACCAATCTGTTAAACACCCCCAAAAATGGGTCGCAGCGGAATAAGGATCCGGTGGTATGTTACTTCAAGAATCAACTAGCACAATGATATATATAAGACGACACAAAAGTCCGTTTTAAACTGCTCTACATTGGATTAAATAAAAGAGTAATATTACAAATAGCTTATAGCTTTACTTGTTCTAGAGAGATTTCATATTAAAAGAGACAACATATACATTTCCCAAACCATGAAACACTAATTCACTCTACTAAACAATACAATCCAAAACCATCTAATCAATGAACATTGATCTGTGCTAATGACCAATCAACCCAAATCAAAACCACCAACAACCCCCCAATAATAGAGGTATCACACTTAAACATACAAAACCCAACATCCTTCTCTCAAAAATATATAAACCCCCATCCCCAACCCCCACATAATCACCTAAATCCTCTCACCCCACACAAATAAAAACTACTAACAAAATTAACCTCATAATACCTCCCACTATCCACATTACCTAATAAACCCTATCACTTCACCACCCCTTTTCTTACCCAACCACTCAACAAACAAATACTTACCACCATACCAACCCCCCACCACATCCAATCCTAAACTCCACCAATTCACTTTTTCACAAACAACTTCCCCCACCCACCCAACAAACCCAATCTACCCCCAAACACCCCCCCTCCTAAACCCCACCCACACCCACTACACACATACCCCCCTTTTTTAATTCCACAATCTAACCATAATCCCAGCTCACACCCTTCTATCTCTAGAGACCACTCGATTTCTCAGTTTGCTCGTGTGTCATAGATAGTGTCCATCCACCCCAAACCCATCAGATAACTCGATCATATACAGAAATCTACAGATACACTCTCACAAACTATATAGTAGAGATGATAGATGAGATTTCCTCTATAGACCATCACCATAACTTTAATATATATATGATATATATATTCATCCATTTTTAAGTTGACAAGAGTGTGTGTGAAAACCACTACAACCAACTCATTGTTTGTGTTCGCTCTCCTGGTCGACTCTCAGCTACAGACTTTGGGTTCATGTGGTGTGTGTTCACTCATTATGGGTCTTTATTGTCTGAGATCGAGACAGCATAGATAGACAAAATAAAACTGTGTGTGTGTGTGTTATCCCTACTCCCCGGCACTCAATCACCGAACCAATCAGATCTCTTCTCGCTCTCTATATATAGAGTGTGCGTGGGGACCTCCTCTGTGACCCCTTAAACCAGTAAAATGTAGCCTCATCGCGTTAGAGAGTACGCTCCAAAGTGTCCCTAAATTTGTTGTGTGTGTGTCGCTGTCGCGTACGCCGCTCTCTCTCTCCTCTGTGCCCTCTGTGTGTGTGTCCGCTCGTAGTATTTCAGATAGATATAAAAAAATTAATTTAACGTTCGTAACACCTTACTCCCGGTGATTGTGTGAATAGTAAAATTGTCTGTTCACCAAACAGACCTAATTTTTCGTTTTTCGAGGTTGCTTTAATTAGCCGCTTGCTTAATCCCTGTTGTGTGTGCGTGTGTGAAATTTGTGGTATTTTACTACCGATTTTAGTGATTCCTTCGAGTACGTTCTCGTTATTAAAAGATTTATAATATTTCACAAAAGTTGTCCACTGATGAATAGTGATTTTTACTTTGATTCATTTTTAGTTTTATAAAATTACTTTTTATAAACTTTAATTTATCGGGAAAATGTCGTAGTTTATTTCGTTTATAGTTCCGTTTTTTAATCGTTTCTTGCGTGTACGATCTCGTAATCAAAAGTTATATCATATTTTTTAGATGTTTTAAAAATAAGTTTGCTGGAATGAATTGTTACTTTTTATTAAAAATAGTTTTATAAAGTATTATAGTCGGTATACTCGTTTTTAACGTATCTTTTTCGTTATAGATCGGTTTTTCAAGTTTCTTATCATTATGGAATCGTCATGAGGCGTATTATTTTTATAAAATATCATTACCTACTGTCCAAAATTCGAATTTGGACAGCCCCTAAGTATTTCATATTTGTTTCTTTATAAAACCTTGTTTTATGTATTAATTAAGTTAGTAGTTTACTATAAAAACTCTTATAACCATATTTACATAATGTTGGTACTTTATAATAAAGTCTATATCATCCTAGTCCTTATATTTAATTGTTAACAAGTTCAACCCTTTCGACACTTTCATTATTTTCACATGCGACGTTTAAGAAATTATAAACCTATTTGTGCTTAAACATGTTATACTGAATCAATAGATTAATATACTTTTATTTTACTTTTCCATGATATATAGGACCATATGACATAAAATAAGTGTATAAAATCATAAACATAAATTAATAATCATTTTACATATTAGAAAGTCATAGTGGTAGATTATAGGCTATATTATCATTAGTAACACATAAAATTATAAGAATAAAGTATGAAGGATTTAGATATAACACGATAGTAATGATGTAAGAGATGTGAAATAAGTTCTAAACCCGTGTTTAGATTCAATAACAAAGCTTTCAAGCTTATAACCCTAGATTAGGTTTTCAAAACCCTAATCTTTCCTTTTTCTTCTTATTACTTGAAAATGATGAACCAAAGCTTGCAAACACCTTAGAATAACTTAAGTATGTTGTGTAAAGGGTTGTATAAACTTAGAAAATCAAAGTGTGGATTTTGTTTGGTGGCTATATGTTGCCGTGGGTTTTGGGGTGTAAAAGGGAAGAGTAAAATGAATTTTGCATGTAAATAAGTTTAAGTAAAGACCACTTATGCATGCATGGGTATTTATAGTATAAATATCTTCTTAACTTAACCATGGTTACTTTCTAACCCTAGGTTAAGGTTAACATGCCAAGTTGATAAAGGTGTAAGAGTAACTTTATTAAATATCTAGATATTATGTATAAGATGAAAAGTCTTGGTCTCATCCTTATAAATTCGGCATATATACATGTATATGATGTAATTTTTGATTATTTTGAGTATTGGGTATAATCGTGGGTATTCGTTTAGGCGTAGTTAGGTTTTAGAACTTCCGGGTATGCCTAAACGCATTTTATTACGAAACGTAAGCATTTTACGTAGCCAATAAAAATAAGATGAACAAAGTTATTAATTATCCTCATAATAATCATATAACACTTGCTTGATGTAAACATTTAATTGTTTAATGCCCGTTTACATTGTATGATCATTTTCAGTTTACGCGATTTAACTTAACGTTTACGGTTTAAGAGTAAATGCGTAAAACCCTAAAAATAAATTATGAATTACATAATGTCATACAATGACCTAAAATACGAGGTGTTATATTACACTTTGACTGTCGGTGACCAGGCTCACTACAGTTAAAGCATTTTAAACCACTACTTCCAACCCCCTTAGGAATTGGTCCAGTATTACCACCACCCACTTTTGTCTGATTGGGAACAAATTGAGATGTCACGTTACCCAAACCAGAACTACCTCTTGTTATGGTAGGAGAAGATGAACTTCCAACCCGTCGGTTCTGTTTTTCAAAAGATAATGCCCGTTGATATGCATTAGAAAGTGTTACCGGATCAAACATGTTAATAGAATCCATGATCTGGACTCTTAGACCATCAATGTAACGAGAGATAAGTTGATCATCAGCCTCTTGAATATCATTCCTTGCAATTAGTTGGTAAAATTTGGTTGTGTAATCTTCAACAGGCTTGGTCCCCCATTTCAGATTTTGTAACCGATGGTACATCAACCTTTGGTAATTATGAGGAATAAAGTTTTCCCTCAATAACTTCTTCATCTTCCTCCAATGGGTGACTCTTGGCTTTCCAACTCTCTCTCTAGTCAGTTTCAATTGCTGCCACCATACAGATGCCCTACCACGTAGCTTGGTAGTGATCAATGAAACCCTTTTGTTTTCAGGAACCTATTTGAATTCAAACACCTCTTCAATCGCAACAAGCCAATCAATGAACCCATTGGGATTCAAAGTATTCCCATCAAACTCAAGATTATTGACTCTCATTCCAAATTCCCAACGCCTATTATCATCCTTTTGATTTTTCATTGGTCAATCCGGTTGTTCATCAGAAGATGAATCGTCATCCTCACGTCTTCTTGGATTCATCATGTCATTCATTCGATCAGCCAATTGATCAACAAATTGATCTAATCGCTCCTCCATTCTTGCCATAACACGCTGCTCAAGCTCTTGCTCAGAAACTTCATTAAGATACCTATTTCTTTGTTGAGAATTATATTAATTTTATGATACAAAACAATGATACAAAACAATGAAACAATAATGAAATAAAAGGAAAACAAAAGGATCAAAGACTACGACAATTATAGCTAATTCTACAGATGTAGGATCCCCGCGAAGCCAGCTACCATGAAGATTTTAGAAGATTTTAGGTCTATGATATGACTAGTTTATTGTGTAGGAAGATTTATGTTTCCTAATACAATTAGTTTTCCTTTGGTTTAAACAGTTGATGGAATCTATATTATACATAATGATGACTCCATTGTTTTTTCACGAACCATAGTTTTCAGTTAGTCATCCCCTGTGACTAGCTGATACTCATAGTGAAAAAACGTGTGTGCTACCTACCAAAGAGGAAATATAAGACCTGTCAGGAAGTCCCTGAAGAATTGTGTTGGGTGTAGCCCTATGTATTCAAGAGTTTCCTTGATAACCCTGTTAGGATGTAACCGTTCTATATGATCATTATAGGAATTGTGGCTTGGATAAGATTGATTGTAATGTCACTTCTGTAATCGTCCCCATGACATGGAAAATCTTGTTTACAATAACATGTGTCTTTCGTTATCTCCTTCTGAATTTCTTGCTTCTGTTATTATCGCTCACCTCCTAGTCTTGTGTTAATAACAAAACTAGAGCTTAAAAAACTGATCAATTCCTTATCAGGCGTGTAGTAGCCGTGCTCTATCAAGGTTATTGGTATCCGAGCTTGTGTGCACGCTATGAATAAGAAGACAAAGTACGAAACTATACTCACACCAAGAGTCTACTTTTTTTCAAGAAGCAAGAACTTCAATCTGACTCATACCATATTAAGCTACACATTTGCTATCACTTAAAGGAGTTACGTTGTAGTGCTCAGTGTCTCATTGAAGATGAGGATTTTGTCAAGAGATTGAGGTCTACTCATATATCATCAGTATGAGTTTGGAGTCACATAGATAGTACAAGACATAAGACACAAGTTTGGGTTATTCTACTTCTACATCAAGTTTGTTATACTGAGTTTTCTCCATCAGTAATCATTACGAAAAGCCTACAGAATTTAAAGATTCAAGAGATGGTTAACATATTGGTTTCAGGGGAAGCTTATTGACAAAGTGTTTAACCATCAGGATATATTCATGCACCACTAAAGGGGAAGGTTTTCGATACTACTGCTAAGTCATTATTACTACTGATAGTTTAAGTTTCTATTGCTTAAATTCATTTTTCTTATTGTGCGTAATGGTGGGTAATATAACACCCCGCGTTTTCAGGTCATATTCCGATCCTAATAATTTCATAATATAATTATTTCTTTTAAGATTGGTGGGCATTGCGCGTGTGTCTTTAATATCACCATGCTTATATGTACTCATACGTTTCAAGGATCAAATCAGGACATTTATAGACGCGATTAGTATTACGTCAAAATTATAGAACCATTTATAATTTTTCACCACACTCGTTAAGATTTTACATGAACCATTCATACTCGTTATTTAATTTAATTACGCGACAAGAAAAGTGGTAAATCACGTCCATTTAATCCGAGTAAAACTCTATACATTCAACTACACTAAAACTTATCTTTATAAATTAAAGAACTAAATAAAACCCAAAGATAAAAACCCATGTAGTCCTACAAATTAGCAAATGCCAATATATCCTTCTATAAAAACATCTAGCCACGTTTAAAATCTGGTAGGATAAACACAAGATTTATAAAGCCCCTTTATACCTCCTAGATCCACCGGTTAAAAGCCCAACACACTTTTCTCTTAAACCTACACATACTCGTGCTTTCCTGGTTGATATCACGTTGGTTTTGCTTCCACGATATATACAGTTTCCACCTTTTAGTTACTGTATGCTGAATAAGTGAAGCCCAAGAAATTCTTTACCTTATATGTATCAACATGCAAACGTGACAACAAAGGGAAGAACTATACATGCATTACCAATTGAGTATAAAAAGACATACCTACTTCTTTGAAAACTCAGTTGGAGAGAAGTTAGGAAGAAACACAGCTTCACCAGGTTTACAATCATACTCCTTCCCTATTGTTCTTTATTCATCTATCTCTAGTTTTGACCCATACACAACACACAAAGCCTTACCCTTTCATTATCTCTAAAAACCCTAAGAAAACCCTAATTAGGTATCTTTGGGTGTTTCGTATTCCTGTGGTTCGAGCATTAAGGTAACAAGTAGAGGTAGTATTGGTTCATACGGGGTGCAAAAAGGTTGTGAGCACTCTTCTATTTGGGAAGCTTGGTTCGTGTATTCATAAGGGGTAAGAAGAGTCGCGTATTCAACAATCCTTGGGCCTAGTTCTTCGCCTGTACCCCTGCGTTTCTTTGTGAGCCCAACCCTTCCTCATTACTCATTTTATATATGCATACTTAGGATCCTTAGGGTGTGCTTGAACGAAAGAATACATAATATTTTTATGACCTTCTGATATAGAACGACATATATGTAAAACATTATGCGATTGTAATGAAACTAATAAACCATATACATAGTTGTACGAGGGTACTGGGTATAGAATCACTCAGCTCCTTTTGTAGTTTAGGCGCACTAATAGATGGAAAGCGTCGCACCTGTTATGTCTTCTTTTAAATACGCAGTCTACGTTAGTGATATTATGTGCATTGTTCGATCCCTAAATCATGAAGTAGGTGAAGCGCCCTAACTATTTTCAAAAGTAGGACAAGTGACCTATGTTTTGCCCCTGGAATCAACGAATTTCGTTAAGTGAATAAATAGTTATAGGATCTCAAAGTTTGAGGTATGAATCTGCCGTTTTGCCAATTTTAAAAACTGTCATGATGGGCCAACTTTAGGCTTCATTTTAACGCAGTTTGGTGTGGAATTAAGGGCAGGAAGTGGGGGCGTTTTATAGTAAGCATAGTGAGCTTCAGCCATTATGGTTGAAGTTACACTTGGGACATCGAGGTTTAGCCCCCTCATACGGTCTCCTGTCACCGACCCGCAGCAGAGGGCCTGCCTGATGTTCAGCCGTTTTATGTGTTGTTGGTTTTGGTTATATCGATGGAGCGCTTCCAAACTTCCCTCTTGTTTTTTGTCTGCTCTTAAGCCAAATTGTTAATCCTCCTATCCTTCATGATCAGTTTGCATCCTCAAGAGGCCCCATCCTGCAATGGTCTTTGGCTTCGAGCCACAACACTGAATCAATTGAGTCGGGCATCCCACCGAAATATCTTTTCATTGTGGTCAGTCTCTTCAGGGAAAAACTTGTCACATACAGCAATGCTACTCCTGAAATCGTTGGTGTAGCTACCACATCGTGCCTTGTACTTGTAGGTTCCACAACTCTACCTCAATCTCTTGATTTCATTCCTCTGGACAATTATTTAGTTTGTCATCTTCTTCTTCAATCAGACCACGTCATGGCATATGCCACCTCATTAGGCACTGTCCTAGCTTATGAGATTCCACCATGGTAGAGCAGTTCCATAAGAGTACATCAAGTGGCAAACTTCACTTGATTTTCCACAGTGCAGTTACTAATGCAATCACGTTTCCATCCTCTCCAACCACCTGTGTAAGCTGACCACGTCCGCCCTCCTTCGGTCAACCCTTGAAGAATAAGGGTTGACATTCATGAAGGTCTTGATAGGGGCACTCCCGACGGAGCGTTCAGTCCTTCTTGCACAGTTTCCTGAGGTCTGGCTATCATCACATTTTCGGGTCGTGGCACGTGCATCCAACACAGCAGTGACACCTTCGTCGTCCATGGCCTGCAGTTGGGCATTGGTGCCGAAGTGTGGTGTAGTTAAGGTCTGTGACTGGTGGGGGAGTGTGGGTGACCGTGGGGAATCGTGGTAGCTGGCCTTAAACCTCGGGGTCTAGTGGCCTTCCTCTTGGTGCCATATTCTTAAATCACGAAGAAAACATAACACCAGTTTAGAATTACAAAAATCTTAACCATAACCCGATGTATAGCATAATGAATAAAAAGAGAATCACAACATCACATGGTGAAATACACCAACAGTAGTGAAATTAACAAATTGACATCATTCACAATAAATTCGTTTTCATATAAAACAAAATCCATCCTTTTCATTAAACTTGGGAAAATAAGACAGGATTGTTTTAAATACAAACATCACTACACTAGGTACAAGACAAAATATCCTAAAGCCATACTAGCCGAGATAACTCTTGTGTTGTTATAACTTAGTAGGCTGTACAATTAGCCGATACATGAACAAAAACCTAACAAAGTTGCTAAAAAAAAATCTATACATAGAGCCTAACAAACAAAAGATCGATACAGTCGCTAAGCTGGGAATAACCATAATACTTAAAGACGGTACAGTAGCTACACCATAACAAAGCCGTCTAAGAACTGCTCACCCGGCCTCCTCGGTACTCGCTCTGCAGGACCCTTAGCAGGTCCCTGCTGTCTCTGTAACTCTGTCATCTGAGCCGTGAGGCTTCTGCACTATCTTATAGGGTCTCTGCTAACTGCCGTCTGCCTCCAGAGTCCTGCTTTCTAGCAGCGTGGAAATCACTGTACTGTCTCCTCTGGTCTGCGGCCCGTACTCAACGATCTCAGACTGCTTGAGCATGATACCGGTAAGTCCGCAGTGACATCCCTCAAATGTACCTGATCCACAGGCATCATCGACCGTGCCAAGCGGCACGACGATTTCTGGCCTCCTCTTCTATCCAGAAGGGCAGTGCTCTGTGGAGGGCCTATCACTATCCAACCTGTGACCTCGCCTCTAAGTAAGCTCGGTCATACCGTGCTCATCCAGATGCGAATATATGATCTCATCCTCTTGTCAACGTAGTAAGACAACTCAATAACTCTCTGGGTGACCCCTCAGGTGGTCGGTGCTATATCCTGGATGCTCAACAAAGATCACCCATGGTATCCCTAATACCTGACCTAACTCTCTAGACAATCTGGCATCCTAGAGTGCCTCTAACAAATCAGTAAATCCATATAAAGGTCTGCCTCAGCTGTAGTAGGTCAAAACTGCCAGGAGCATACCACTGCCGAACACTCCCCGACCTCGCATCGAACCAGGAGTAAGTACGACACAAGGGCCTCTTACGAAGCGGTAACCACATCTCGGGTATCTCTCAACCTCATAACATAGAGCATCTCTTGGTCAATCCCGCGCAGCTCGGATCCCAGAGATCCCTCAACATATGTAGGGCTAAATGGGTAGGTGGTGTATAGTAATGGTGAGAGGGTACTGAGTAGGGCTAATACTCTCTCAACACTTCCGCGAAGAACGTCTCACGGCGCCTGGGTTCGGATGGACATCCTAGCCACGACACGATAAGCAATGTATGGGTCCTGGTCAGCTGAATAAGCAATAGCTGCAGGCTCGGCAAGAGCTAATGCATCATCATCATCATCTCCTCTGTCCGCAGGATAGTCCGGTCTGGATCCTCCCTCAACCTCCCGTGCATCCTCCCTCTTAGGTCTCCTCAGGGTCGGACATCGGTAATACCCTGGGACTGATAGTATGAGTCACACAGCATGCTGCTCCTCAGCCGGGAAAACCTCATGTCCACCGGTAACAACTCCGGTAAACAGGCTCTGAACTAAAGGTATGGTAAAACGTGAAGGTGGTGCCTGCTCTGGCTCCTCAAGCCAGGCAATAATCTGGTGATGTGGAACCTCAAAAACTGGTACCCAAATCGAACTCTGGTACCTCCATGTAGAAATCATCCTCAGATCTGATGTGGTGTAACACAAGTGCTCAGAATCTGCCTATAATAGTAATCTGAAATCAAAATGTAGCTTATATAAGTATATTAATATAAGACCATCATCCTTATATACGAATATCTTATAAACAACGTAATCAATTATGCATGGTAATAGCCGAACCGACTTATGCCATAATGTGTAGAGGAAAACCACCGTAAAAACCCTTTTGTATGTAGGCAAATGGTTTGAAAATGGTTATAGGTCCAGCAAAACGTTGACCGGGTTCGCTAGAACCTTGGCACTTGATACCAAATCTGTAACACCCCCCAAAATGGTCGAAAAGCGGAATATGGATCCGGGGCATGTTACTTTGAGATCAACAACACAAGATATATATAAGAACGACACAAAAGTCGTTTAGATGGATACATTGGATTTAAATAAGAGACATATTACAAAAGACAACATAGATTTCCCCAAAACATTATGCACATAAGTCTTTAACAGTACAATGCAAAACATAATCCAAAGCATCCCTGGTCGATCTAGTGCCCTATAACCTCCTGAAAACAATTGCTAAAACGTCTAAAAAAAAATTGTTGTGATTTCATAGTTTATGTTTTAAATGATGCAGGACCGCACGATTTTTCCCGTGATGTTACAACAATGCCAACAATCACAAAACCGATTATTGTTGCACTAGAGCTACATGACACCGAAGCTCAACCTATATTATTGCTATTATACAGTTTTATTTTGCCCGTACAGAATGATTAACCCGCCATCATCCAAAGTCGACATGGGCAACGTTCGTTCCTAGGAATAGCTATTACACCCATACGGGGAGTTAATCCCAATAATCTAGTTTTATACATTATCGCGCTCACTAATGTAAGTCACAACTACATCTATGCAAATTATCAGTTCAAATAATGGTCTCAAGAGGGTTATCGCAACTTAGGCAAACCATAATCAATATATTACTTGCACCACTTGCTCCCAATTTATAAAACAAGCATGTTTCCACCCCAAATAATATCAAATCAGTAAAACTGTAAAAGTGGGGCTATGAACTCACCTTGAGTACAGATAGCTTAAATAATCACAGATAAAACGTCACGCAAGACGATAAATGCAACCTATTTAAAATAAGGCCGTATAAGTACTGAGTACTTAATTTAATAACATTTAATACAATCTTATAGTTGTTACATCGTACTATCGTTCGGGCTATCATAATTAAAGAGGTCATGACATGACGTACGAGGAGTTTAGGACACTTTAAATCGTAAATCCAACAACTCATCGATACGCCATCCGAAGAGGCCTCATTATGAAACTCCCTAGTAATATAGCACTTTGATAACCACTCAATATTCTATATAGCATAATCACCGACTAATCGTTTTAGTAAAATAATATTTATAAAGTGAAAACGTTTATAAATATACTTTTCGTAAAAATGACCTAATTTGGTCGTTTTAAGCCCGTTGCTCGCGTTTCTTACGTCCACGTCTTCGTAGTAAGACGAGCGATCAAAATATTACATTTTCAACTTTTTAAAATTCTGCGATGAATAGTAAAATTACTGTTCACAACAGCTCATTTGTCGTTTTAGGCTTTAATTAGCGTAAACTTGTAATCGTAATAACTTATTCGTTTTAATCCCGATTTTAGTGATTCTTTCGAGTACGTTTTTGTTATTAAAAGAGGTATTATATTTTATAAAGATAAATTCACTGATGAATAGTGATTTTTACTGTTCATAGTTTATAAAATTACTTTTATAAACTTTAATTATCGAAAATGTCGTAAACTCGTTTTTAACGTATCTTTTTCGTTATAGATCGGTTTTTCAAGTTTCTTATCATTATGGAATCGTCACGAGGCGTATTATAACTTTAAACCATCTAAACTACGTCTAAAATTCGTATTTGGACAGCCCCAATATCATGTGTTTAACTTTATGAAAACCATTGTTTTAGTATTATTAAGCATTAGTAGTTTACTATAAAAAACGCTTAAAACACATTTGACACTGTGGTACTTATAATAAGGTTCAATATCATCCCTAGTCCTTATAATTTCATTGTAACAAGTTAACCCTTATTCTTCATATTTCATATGTGAAGTTTAAGAAACATTATAAAACCCTAATTAGCCTTTAAACATGTTTATACTTAAACTATAAGTTAACATACTTTTATATTTACTTTTCCATGATATTTATAACATTAGGACATGAGAATAAGTGTATAAATTGATAAACTCAAATAAAAACTCATTTTACATATTCAAAAGTCATTAGTGGTGATTATGGCTATATTTAACATGTAATACATAAAATCATAAGAAATAAAAGTATAAAGATTAAGACAACCCTTAAGTTAATGAAGTAAGAGATGTAAATAAGTTCTAAACCCGTGATTTAGATTCAAAAACAAAGCTTCCAAGCTTATAACCCTAGATTAGGTTTCCAAAACCCTAATCTTTCCTTTTCTTCTTATTACTTGCAAATGATGAATCAATGCTTGCAAACACCTTAGAATACCTTAAGTATGTTGTGTATAGGGTTGTATAATCTTAGAAAATCAAGTTATGGATTTTGTTTGGGGGCTTAATGTTGCCGTGGGTTTTGGTGTAGAAAAGAGAGAAAGAAATTGAAATTTTGTTAAGTATAAAAGAGTATGAAACTTACTCATGCATGCAAAGCCCTATTTTCTATATAAATAATCGTGCTACTTAGACCATGGTTTACTTCTAACCCAAGTTACGTTACATGATAGTTGGTAAAAGGTGTAAGAGTTACTAATGCCGACTAAGATTGAGCTAACACTGGAACAATCACAACAAGGTGTTAGTAATGACGTCTTGGTAAGCATTGAAAGGGTTGAAGAATGAAAAAGAAATGTATGGATAAAGGGTGAAAACAAAGCAGCCCTCCACACAACTTAGGCAGAAACCGGGTCAATACATAATCTATCAAAATCACAAAGATGATTGTTGATATTGAAGACGACATCATGGACCCAGTGATGCAATGCACAACCCTTCCCAGCCATTCGGGTTTCTCTCAAAAGAAACTTGTCTCATTTGTCACGGAGATACACACGTTATCTATTGACATCTCACTCCGAGATTGTTGATATTGAATAGGTGGCAGTCTGCTCCAGCCTCCGATTACTAAAACCAAAGTGCACAAATCGAGTCTAGAGCCAGAAGAGATCAAATTATAAATCTCATTAGGACACAATGTCAAAATACACTTGTTGAACACCATAAAGTTCACAAGTTGTAACAAAGAGTCCTACGCATTATCCTTGAGATCTTGCCAGAACATCCGAGTGATACTTAAGTATTCACAGTGAAGATGGAAATCCTGCTTGAGCCAACATCAAACAAGCTCTTGGTAGGTGACTTGCAAGATTCTATATGAATCAAGCTTGTGATAACTGGATATCAATTTTGGTCCAGTAAATGAATTGACGACTTAATCAGAAAGATAGTAACTATCTGATTCACTCTTACCGTGTTGTCTGCTTTGAGACGTTCCGGTAATGAGAACTAGCAAGCATAGTGAATCTAATACATCTGTGTTAGAAGATCCTACGCTTTGAGCTGGAAACCCTGTCAAGGAGATTCTTTGAATCTACCTGATCACAGGTATAGTATTTATACTATAAAATGGGAAACCGGAGGTTAATGCAACCGAACTCAAGATGAATGACAAAGCCATATTCATCTTTTATTGCTAACTGTCTTATTTCAGGTTTAGACGACGGTGTTGCAGCCTTATTCCAACGAAGTCGGATTCATAAACCACATAATCATACTCAAGCTTTCAAAGTCAATCATTCAACGTCAAGATAGTTGATTCTAATCTTTTCCACCATCAAAGAGCCTCATAATCAAATAAAGAATCATCAATTGGGGAAGATTGTTAGACTTATAAACATATATGTCAAATAAGAATGTAACAAGTATGAGCATGTTGGTCAAGAGCACAAGATGATCAAGGAAGTCAAATCAAGATGATTCAAGTCAAGGAGATGATGCAAGATAACGATCTCAAGAACACAAAGTCAAAAAGATAAAGGCTTAAGACCAAGATCACAAAGCATGAATGAACAAAGCCATTACAAATAAGACAAGACCAAAACAAGGCAAAGCATAAACGTTAAAAGTCATATCTTCAACGTCAGGGGAGACAATGATAAAACACAGCAAACTCTAACAAGAATGTTATCGGTGGTACGGAGGAGTTTGAAGAAAGAGACCTCAACATTGGGGGAGATTGTTAGCCTTAATTATATTAAGTCAAACAAGAATGTTATTGGTCTTATAAAGTCAAATTGGGTCTTGTAAAGTAATAGGCTAGTCGGGTTCAACGGGCTTGGATTGTAATCTAATATTGTCCTTGTTTCGGGCTCAAAGCCCAAGATATGCCAAGCCCGGCCCAAGTAGAAAAGCCCATACGACTACATGTTGGCTAGGGGTATAAAAGAAACCCTCTCCACACATGGAGAGGGTGTTGGTTGCATTTTTTCACTTGTAACTCACCATTTCTCTCTCTAATCTAACATTCCAAGTTTTCTCTCTTCCTTTCTTTTCTTCTTCATTTCTGAGGGCTTATTTGGGTTTGCTTATTGTTGTGTTTGGATTATAATTAGGGATAACAAAGTCTATATGTTGAAAAGTACTTTTGTGTGTTTTAAACTTGTTCTTTATATTGTTCATATATATTTGTTTAAAACTCACTTTGTTGCCATGAAATCTGATTAGTTTAAGTTGATAAACCTTATATCAGATTCCAAGGGACCAACAAGTAGTATTAGAGCCTTCTGGTTTATAAAATCCCTTGAAAAAGGATATATAAAGGCTCAAAGATTTTTAAAATCAAGATCCATCTTAAATGGCAGCAGTAGAAGTACCACAGACTCTTGAATACATGGGTGACCAGTTAAATGCCGCTCATGTACTAGAGGTGGAAAATTTCACCAATTGGAAAAAGAGGTTCATGTGTCATATCATTGGTATTGAACCTCAATTTGAAAATATCATTAAAACGGTCCTTTTATTCTAATGGTAGCTGGTCAAAGGAAGCTAGAAGGACAATGGACTGCAGATGAGAGAAAGGTTGCTAACTTAGATCAGCGTCTCAAAAGTCTCATCATGTCCGTCCTTCCAGATGACCAAATGAATTCTGTCATAAATTGCTTATCTGCTAAATCAACATGAGATGACCTGATATTATATCACGAAGGCCTCTCTGATATGAAAGAAAGTAGGGTCATGGACCTGAAGTTGTGCTATAACTCCTTCAAATCTAAAGAAGGTAAGTCTCTAACACAAACTTTCACCAAATACAAAGCTAAAGAAGGGATGCACTCGGAACTACCCCTGAGGGAGGTGTCCTTCTTGGACCATAAAGGCCTCATACATATGAGGATCTCAGTGACACAGAGAAGAAACGATACGATGCAGATGTTCGTGCCACCAATATTGTGCTTTAAGGACTACCTAAAGATATCTACAAGCTTATCAATCACAACATTGAAGCAAAAGCAATTTGGGACAACATCAAAATGCTTCTGGCAGGTTCTGAACTCATAAAAGGGAACGGAAAGAGTGCACAAGAGCCGGAAGAATCTAGTAAAAGGTCAACAAAGTCAACTCTTGGTCAACATTGGTCAACCTACAAAATGCCAAAATCCTCAAAATACCCAAATGAGCCTTAATGTTAAAACTAATTTCTCCAAAAGTCCCTTAACCCTAACACTGTTAGCCTTTCATTAATAAAGGACTAACGGTCGTTATCTTTTATAAAAACCTAAAACCTATTATAACCAAGCCCACTTAACCACACCTGACCCGATTTCCTTTTAAAATAAACCCTGAGCCTAACGTTCAAATACAGTTAAAAAAGGGCGTGAGTCCCCTTTTTACTGTTCATCCTCTTCTTCAATCAATTACCCGTCAAAATCAAAAGTGGGGGTGGGGGGGGGGGGGGGGGGGGTATAAAAATTAAATTCTAAATTGATGATGTGGCATCAAGATTCGAGTACCAAGTTATGAGTTGGCAGAATAAAACGTATCCAAGGCCTCTCATTGGCCAAGACACCAAAAGGAATGACACATTGGCTTCATACAAACACACAAGGGAAGAGAAATTTACACTAAAACCTTTGGAAAAGAGGCACGGGTACTCTGACACACGGATTACCACGCTGGTGATCTGTGTGATCACACTTTGATCTAACAGACACAAGATGGGATCTAATGATTGGAAGCAAAGAAGGGCCAGGATTATTTGGAGCATCTAACAGACTTGAAGGCCTAGAAACTTCCTTCTCCTGCTATAAATACAAGCATCTCCTCACTCACAGGAATCATCTAGCTTATTTAGGAGTAGTTTTATAGTAGCTTGTAATTTAGCTAATTTCTTATGTAATTTCAGCTTATAGATTTTAGTTTAATGTAATTTCCTTTCCAACGAGTTGTACTCAATATTAGTTATTAATAAAAGTTGTTTTCTATTAAATCTCCTTTGTTAAAATTTGTTTTCTACTTATTTTCTAAATGAATGAAAAAAGCTCTTATTACTGTTTTACAAGCTCAAGCTACTCTTAAGCTACTAAAAGCTCTCTTATAAACTTGATCATCCCTTGGAATTGGATGGCTGCTGGATGATCAAGTTGGGTAATAGTCCTTGAAGGTCAAGGGTTAGGATAGATTAGGAATTGGTTTTGCTTATAGATATAAGCTATAAGCTGTTTACATAAGCTCTGATTGAGCAAACAATCCCTGTTTAGCTGGGATTTCAGGTTCTGCATCATTTACCTTTTGTCATTTTAAATTTTCTAGTTAAACTGTTCTTACTAGCTTGGATTTGCTTATTGATTGTTTAGATTTGCTTATTAACTGTTTAAACTTGCTTATTGATGCTCATTTTAGTAGTTTTTTGCTTATTGTGTTTGTTAGATTGTTATATCTTAAGTTTGTTTTAAATTTCTACAAAACTGTCAAAAATCAAGAAAATACCAAAAATATTTGCTTAATTGTTAAGTTGGTTGTTAGTGCTTATTTGCTTATTGAAAAATGTTCAATAGGTCTGTTTTAAGCTTGTAATAATCTGGTATTTGCAACTTGATCTTTAAATCTCTAATTCATAAGCTTAAAATGGGATTTTGTGATTTAAAGGGGTGTTTGGTTATTGACAGTACTAACTAGAGTTTATACTGTCATAAGCCATTTGGCCTTTTGGATCAATTCTAAATCACATTAATAGGTTTATGAATTCATGATTTAAAGTTGTTAGTAGGTTTAATCAAGACTTTTCAAAAATTATTAATAGATTGTTAGTTTTGTTAGCCTAAGTTCTGTCTCTTTTGCATATTTAGCTCTAATATGTCCTAGTTGTTGTTAATGCTTTTGTTGAGTTTGTTTTGGTGTTTTTAAAGTGTCTAAACCAAGTATCTTAACCTGCACTTAAGATTTTTAAGCTTTGGTCACACTTTTGTGCATACTACATCAGATAAAAAAAACAGTCAAATTGCATTTTTCAATTTCAATTTTCAATAAGTAAAAATAGTTTTTAGCTTTTCATACTTAGTACTCTAGTAGTTCATAGGTCAATTTCAATCTATTTCAATTTTTTTTCTCTTTTTAAAAGTTCATTATGCTTATCTGTTTTCAGCTTTGAAAAATCAGGCTTTTGTCTTTCACAACGCAAAACAAAACTCACATACTGAGTGTTTAAGCCTGTTTCAAACTACTTATCATTAAGCAAATAAGGTTTCAATAGTTTTTAAAAGCATTTTCCTAGAAGCTTTGCCATGTTAAGACTTTCATAGGAACAAGTAACTTTACCTAAAATTTTCATTTTAATTAGATAGAAATAAGCTCAAAAGTACTAAGTGGTTTGTTTGGTTTCGGTTTTCTCTAAGTGCTTATTTAGATGTCTAGCTTATAGCCCTTAGTTTTTATTAATTTCTTTTCAAATACTTACCAGATTACTATTTAGTTTGTCTTTAGCTTATTGGGGTCATAGTTAGCTTATATTGTCCTTTTTTGAAAAAATCAAAAACATAGTTAATCAGTAGCAAGTAGCTTTTTAGGTAACCTTTATAACTCTTAATTGAATTTTCAAATTCTTTTTGTTGCTGTTTCTAGCAGTTTTTTGGCAAATGTTTAAGTAGGTATAGGGCTTTTAGGTATAAGGATCCAATAGATTTGTAGGATCCCTTTTAACACTTCATAACACGAATCAATCACGGATCAAGAACTAGAAAGGAGAAAGAAAGAGTTGTTCTAGAGAGAGAGTTTAGAGAGAGAGATGAGAGAAAAGAGAAATGGAATTATATTTGAAAATGAACAACTAGCTTTTTCTAAATAAGAAAAAGCTTATATACCCCGTCACGTTAAAGGTACGCGCGGGATATTTAACTAGGACCCGGGCTCGGGTTTTGCTTGGGATTAAACCCGAAACATATACAATATTAGATTCACTATCGAGCCCGATTCCCGATAATATCCTATTACAACATTAACTAATTAAAGACCGAAGCTCCATCGTAGAGAGGGGGGGGGGGGGGGGGGGGGGGGGGGGGGGGGTGGGGGGGGGGGGGGGGGGGGGGGGGGGGGGGGGGTGACCCGAACCTTCTTTTGTTTGACTCAATAAAATTGAGGCTAACAATCTCCCCCGAAGTGAGTTCATTGATGACACTCCTTCATGAGATCAGTGAGATTGCTTTTGTCGTTTAAGCTCGAGTGTTCTTGGTCTTTGTCTTCGTTATCTGTTGTAGGCTTGTTCCTTCATGCTTTGCGATCTTGACTTTGAGCCTTTGTCATTGTCTTTATCGTCTTTGCCATCTTGCGATCTTGTGTCTTTGACCAACATGCTCATACTTTTGCATTATCCATGAAGCTTCAAATCAGAGTTAGCGAAGTCGTTTTGTCTTTTAAATCTTGAGCTTTCTAGATAGTATGTCCTTCGTAGATTGAGCATTTGAATGGGATTGGAGGTTGCCGTACCACCGTTTGACCTGCAGGTTTACGTTAGTGATAAACGAGAAAAATTGATTTGAAAATCAATCGACGTGTCACTCGTTAAAGAGTTTTTGTAACACATCGAGAGTGTGAAGCTTTATCAAAATTCATCAACCATTAATTCATTTACTGGACCAACTCGTGATCCAGTTGTCACAAGTTTGATTCATATAAGAAATCCTCAGTCACCTAACCAAGAGCTTGTTTGATGGGGCTTCAAGCATGATTTCCATCTTCATTGTGAAATACATTAAGTATCACACGATGTCTGGCAATATCACAATGAAATGCGTAGGACTCTTATTTAAACAGCTGGTGAACTTAATAATGATCAACAAGTGTTTGAAATGGAGTGTCCTAAACGAGATTTAGATTGATCTCTTGGCTCTAGACTCGATTAGTGCATTTTGGTTTTAGTACTCGGAGGCTGGAGCAGACTGCCACCTATTCAATATCAACAATCTCGGAGTGAGATGTCAATAGATAACATGTGTATCTCCGTGACAAATGAGACAAGTTTCTGTTGAGAGAAACTTGAATGGCTGGGAAGGGTTGTGCATTGCATCACTGGGTCCATGATGTCGTTTTCAATGTCAGCAATCAACTTGTGATTCTGACAGCATATGTATTGACCCGGTTTCTGCCTTAAGTTGTGTGGAGGGCTTCTTTCTTTAGACCCTTTATCCATACATTTCTTTTTCATTCTTCAACGCCTTCAATGCTTACCAAGACGTCATTACTAACACCTTGTTGTGATTGTTCCAGTGTTAGCTCAATCTTAGTCGGCATTATTCCCATATACATTCATCTCCAATCATACCTAAGGACTGCTATTTCTAACTTTGGATTATCCTTGGTAGATCTTCCGTCTGGTTGGATCATAGGGATTAGATTCCTAACCAACCCCTGTATGACTTAGAATCGTCGTGAAATTAAGATGTTGTAGGGATAAATCAGAACCATAAAACATTTTCCTACTGTTTAGCACATTGAGTAGATTAGATCATATTTTATTACATTTTCTCCCCTTATTTTAAATAATAAACACTTAGTTTTTGAAATACCTCGTGTGACATCCGGAAATTTTCGGAACTTTAGATAACTATTTGTACCTTTGACTTTTCGGGTCTGGCTTGACTTACAAGAAGGGGGGGGGGGGGGGGGGGGGGGGGGGGGGGGGGAAAAAAAAAAAAAAGAATAAAAAAGGTAAAAAAAAAAAAAAAAAAAAAAAAAAAAAACGACCATCCAAATCACGTTTTCACGACTCGGACTCAAAAGCAATTTAATATAAAACGACATTTCAAACAACTTTTCAGTTTCGACCGAGACCTGAAAACAGTCAGAAGGTGACTGAAATGCCCTCGCAAAATTCTTGAACAAAACGCGTACCGACCCAAAATAATTAAATTTGTATTTAATTATCATAAGTTATTAAATAAAAAATATTTAATAAATTAATTATCTTGTTAATCGAAAATGTATGTTAAAAACGCAATTAGTAAGTTAAAATTTGTTTTACGTATAAAGTTTATCCAGAAAATATATATATAAATATCAAACGTTTTTAAATAAATTTTGTAAAACATATTGAAACTGAGTCGGTAAATACTTATAAATTATTGTTGAAAAAGGATTTGGAAAAACAATGGCGCAAGATTCGTATAATGAAACATCCGTAAGTCCTTCAAACGAGTCCCCCGAACCGAATACGTATCGAAATTTACTAAACAGTTTACAAAACGAACCCTGGACCTATTTCAACTGTCACTTTAGTTTATAATAAATATATATATATAATATAATTATATATATATATATATATATATATATATATATAAATATATATATATATATGAGTAATAAACTTAAAACTATATTTCATTTCATTCTCTCATAAAACACACACATACATTATATCTCTCTCTCCCTTTCTTTCCCAATTTATCCGGCCACCACCCTCACCGCCGGCCACCACTGCCGCGGCTGTCACACCCCGCCAAGCGGAAAACGCAGGCGTAAACCAAGAAATGGATAACATCAACAACACAAGGTTTCTATATATAGAAATACTAAAATATGAAAACTAAAGTAAAGCAAAGTAACAACAAAGTGTCATACAATACCAAAAACTAATGTGTCTTTATTAATGAGAAAGGGAGGTCTCGTCAATAAATACATGCAAAAGTGCATAACCAAACAATTCAAACAGTAGCATAAATAACTCCAGCATCCCTACCGGTCCCTCTTCTAGCCACTTCGTTTTATCTAGCACCATTAAGCACACGCTGAAAATGATGCTTAAAACATCAACACAATGGTTGGTGAGAGTCATAGGTTTAAGACAACAATAAAACTTTTAAAACCGAATTACTGTGATTATCAAAACAATAAAGGACAATTATGCAAAATATGAACTTATGCTAACATGCAATCCACATACTGGGTAGGAACGTTACCCCCGATCCATTACAACAACTGGGTAGGAACGTTACCCCCGATCCACTAATAGTCATGGAAAGGATCCAATACCCAATTCCAGACTCTTGGTACCGATAACACAATATCACAAGGAGTTGATCAGCTCCAAGGATCTTGCCTACATAAGTAGACGATAACACCACATTACCACTCGGGATAAATCCCAAGTCTTGCCTACATGAGTAGACGATAACACCAATATCACATTCAACATGCAACAATAAGTCATATAACAGTAACATATTGTCCATACACCATTAACCACATAATCACAGCATTCAAAACATCTTTAGATCACAAGCATCATTTTCATCCCAAAATGTAAAGACATTTAAAAAATGGGACTATGAAACTCACCTGAATGCTAGCTTCCAAAAAGATCCAATCAAAACTTCACAAAATCTCACGAACAATCTAAACAGTTAAACACATTATTAGCTACCATCAATTAGGCATTCAACCCAATTTGATGTAACCTCAACTATGATGGATACCTAGGCTATCTATCATAGTCCTATAATCATTTAAAACCTTTACCCATTCTTACATATTTCATTTATACTTAAATGTAACTCTTTAAACTTTCTGGGTTTAGGCAGAATTTTACTCTCACTTGCGTGCCCTAAACGCACTACTTAAACACTCCCATAATTCAAACCAAAATTCACCATGCTACATATATGTCCTATGAACCTCTCATAGCTCTCCCAAAGTCACTACCCTTTTATAAATACCCCTTAGAAATTCATTAATCCAAAGTGTTTAAAATTCGTCTAGAATCTGACCTTCTAAAAGTATGGCATTAATTACCCAACTTAGACCCCACTATGACCTTAGCCAAAATTCAGAGGTCACACACAATATATGAACTAACTTCCACGTGACTTAGAGCCTCTAACTCAGTGTCTAAGTATTTTTAGAAAAATCAAAACCAAAACTGAAATTCGTCACTGTTTTACACACCGATTTTGTAATGACAATTTGACCCACTTCCCGATCATAAAAACTTATGAGGCCAAATTTTCTAGAAAGTAGACTCTCTGAGGTTATCTCCAGTATGTTGTAAAATATTTATTTGATCTTTTATGACCGAGTTATTCTCGTTACAAAACTGCCTAACTTTTTGCAGTGAATTACGCATCTAATTCAAGCGATCTAAGCCCTAACGCATGATCATATCGCTAATCTCATTAATCCAATGATCAAACTAACATAAACATATCATAAACTTTCTGGAAATTAATTACCCTAATTTATAACCCTATTTTTAAACCTAAATCCATCACAATTTAAGTTACTTAGAAAAATTTAGTATGCCGAACGAAATTAAAAGATCGGGATGTACCTCGAAGTGAAACCCTAAAATTCTTCGTCTTCTCTTTTCCCTCCTTATGGCCGATCAAATTCAGTAAATGGGAGGGTTAGGGAATTTAATCTTGTATATAAAGGCATCTAGTAAGATCCAAAACTAACTCAAATCCGTTATTAGATTAAAGAATAGTATTTTATTTTATTTTTATTTTTTTATTTTTTTTCCTTTTAAATTTCGGAACACTATTCATCCTATAATTTTTTTATTTTTTATTTTATATTTACAATTAAAACCTTAAGTTTTTATAAAAACTTTAATTATTTTGACTATACCTTTTTGCTTAAACGCAGTGTACTATCTTTCTAAAAATAACTATTCATTTCGAACCTGACTTTCTAAAAATAGAAATTTTACATTTTCTTAATCTAACACTTAAACGCTAAACCTATCTTAGATAACTAACACAAAATACGTATACGTATACATTTATTTACACAATTAACTTGCAAACGCCCAATTACCAACAATCATTTCTTTGTCATTAAAAATGAACGAAATGAACTCAACAATTTTCCCCATCAATCTAATCTCATTGAGATGATCACACTCAATAGATTGATTACCAATACCTCATAAACACATAAAACACATATAAACACATAGAATCACATAAACCATACTTTGCAACAGACACATAAGTCAACACTAATAGTTTGACTAACCTGCTCAAGTCATGGTTGTCACATTATCCCCTCCTTAGAGGAAATCTCATCCCGAAATTTAGCTAGCCAATGAATCAGCACGATTAACAAACAACTGAGGATGCTTAGACTTCATATAATCCTTGCGTTCCCAAGTAAACTCAGGACCACGCTTGGAATTCCAACGAACCTTTACTAATGCTATCTTACTACGCTTCAAACTCTTAACTTCACGATCCATTATCTCTACGGGTTCCTCAACAAAACGAAGAGTCTTGTCAACCTTTATTTCATCTAACGGCACATGTAAACTAGCATCTGCCAAACATTTCTTCAAGTTTAAGACGTGAAACGTATCATGTACTCCACTTAATTCCTCTGGCAATCTCAATCGATAAGCCACCAGACCGATCCTTTCGAGAATCTTAAATGGTCCTACGTATCTTGGTGCTAACTTTCCCTTTTTCCCAAAACGTATTACACCTTTCCAAGGTGATACCTTCAACATCACTAGATCTCCTACTTTGAATTCTAATGGTTTGCGTCTATTGTCAGCATAGCTCTTTTGACGATCTCTTGCTGCTTTGAGCTTACAAACACATCTAAGGGCATACTAAGGTCTACAAGACCCTTACGTACCCGAATTCAATTAAAACTCTCAATGATTTCTTATCAAAGATTAACTTCCACTGAATATCTCCACATCAACTAGCTTCAAGAACTAATGTAGACACCCAATTGACATGAAATCCTAAGGACCTCACTTCGAGTCCTAGAAAACAATTAAAAATCCAAATCAAGCAATACAAATCAAAAATCCAAGGAAAGTCCCAAAAACGATACACCATAAACTCAACGGTTCCTTGACAAAACAAAAGTCTTGTCAACCTTAATCTCGACAAACTTCCACAAATCGAATCCAACTGCTAATGACTTTACTTACCCTCACAAGGGTGCAATTAGCAACACAACAACTCCACACGAAACGAAACATCCGACTACCTGAACCTCGCCGGTCATCAAGGCAACTCGTTAAAAACCTTAGGTGTGTAACAACGTCATTTACAACCCGGTTTCGCAACTCATCAAACAAGAACTGTCTTGAAACCAAGTTATAAGTTGTTACAAAGCCCAACGTTTTTGAAGAATCGACTCGACTTCGAGTTTATTCATAAAATAACTTTAACCAGAATCACACAAACACATCTAAAGGCATACTAAGGTCTACAAGAACCTTACGTACCCGAATTCAATTAAAACTCTCAATGATTTCTTATTCATAAGATAAACTTCCACCGAATATCTCCACATCAACTTGCTTCATGAACAAATGTAGACACCCAATTGACTTGAAATCCTAAGGACCTCACTTCGAGTCCAACCGAATCTTAACTCAGTGAACAATAATTGCTTCAAACGGCACACGTAAACTGCATTCACCAAATACTTCAAATTTGACACACGAAACGTGTCATGCTCACTCCTCAACTCCTTTAGGTAATCTCACCCAATAATCCTTTCAAAGATCTCAAATGGACCTACTTACCTTGGTATCAACTTACCATGCTTTTGAAACATCATACACCCTTGAAACTGAATACTCTAGGTAACACTCAATTACCAGCATCAAGTCTAACGGTTAAACCTTATACTAGCATAATCCTTGAACCAAACTTGGTTCATTCAATCTCGCTGTCTCTAGTTACAACCCATAAAACAATAGCCTACATTCCTTTCCACATAATGCTTCAAGTGAAGCACATCTCATACTCGAATGATATCCCCACCTTAGGGAAAAAAAACTCATCTCACAAAAAGATAGGTAGCCTAACTACCTCTAACATCCACCATACACGTCCTAAGCATAGCTAGAGATGGGGTGACTTAGTCAATCCATTGACTACACCCAATCGCATCGTATCCACTACTCAAACTTGGTATCTTAGCAATAACATCCTTAGTTATCCTTTCCCACTTCTACTCGGGTAACTTAGGTTGTAGCAACAATCCTGAAGACCCTTGATACTCAACTTCCACTTCCGAATATGCTAAATACTTACTACCGCAACTAGCTATATCCTTCTTCATACTCAGCCATCGATTAGTTAACCTAAAACCACACAACATCGTATCCGCTCCAGGATGGATAGAATACTTTGTCGTATACGCCTCTTCAATAGGCAAGGTCCTTACATCTCTCCAAATGGAGATCCGAACCTTGTCTAACCAATATGAACCACTCTCCATATCTTTTCACACTCGTTGGTCCAAACCACACAACATCTTATGTTGACGCGTTCTTTGCTTTGGACGTCTTATCCTATACCACCAACATCCTTTCTCGATCTTAGCTTGGATCGTCATACGTTAATCCAGAACTCATTCTTGGCTTCACTTTTTTTTTCCTACTCCATGATTCAACAACTGCATTTGCCTTTCCCAGATGGTACTTGACCTCGAAACCGCACTCACTAAATAACTTCATCCATCGACTCTGCCTCATGTTCAATCCTCCTGATTGAAAGTGTGTTGGAAACATTCATGATCCGTATAGATTACTCTCCACGTCTTGTTCACATGTAATGCCTTTACATATAGGGCAAAACCTACCACGTTAGTCATACAATCCTTCATAAGAACCTTCAGTTGTCGCGACGTACAAGCAATCACCTTCTCTTTTTTTTCCAAGCATGCTTCCAAGTCCTTGTTTCGCGCGTCATAATATACTACGAACTCTTCTGCTCCTTTCTGCAATGCCAAGATCGGCTCATTACCCACTTGATTCCTTCAACATCTAGATAGCTTCCTCTATGCTCCGCTTTCACGTTGTTGGAAAACTTCACGTACATCTTCTCGTCCTTCAGTGACTCCACGATCATCCTCACGTGCGACTCGTACTCCTCCTTAGACTTCGGGTCGGTTTAAAATATCGTCCGAATATATACGTTAACTAGCTTGTCTATATACGGCCATGCACACCCGGTATTATTCTCATGAAAACCGCTGGTGCATTGGTTAACCCAAAAGGCATAGCCGTAACCTTTAACGTGTTCATTACGCATTCTAAAAAAAAACTGTCTTAGCTACATCATCCTCGTGCACCCTTCATTGGCGACATCACATACGAATTTTCTATCTCACTCTACTCGAAATAATCTATGCACATTTCAAACTACTCACCTTTCTTCCTACCAAGCAATACAGACGCTTCTCACAACAAGAGGTACTAAATCAAAAGTAAAACAAGAACTTTCCAATTCCCACTTGGGATTTTGAATAATTTCATTCACTTCGCTACCATCAATCGCACCACTCAGAAGATATGACCTACCATCAACTTCACATGCACCAATTGGTATGGACCCAAAAATCACACAATCCCAAAAGAAAAAAAAATCAAATGTAAACATTGATATAACGAATGAACCTCAGATCTAACAAACGCATCAACGATGCTAGAAACGCCCAATGAATAATACCACGTACCATGACCCATTAATTAAAAGATTAAGAACCTTTGTACCAAAACCGATTTTTACCCAAGGAAACTTTCCCTCATAACCTTATACCAATCATTTTAAAACAATAGAATTACCTTAGTTAAAAATGTCAATAATTTTAAGTGTAAAAATAAATTTAAATAAAATTTTCATAAACTTATTTTAATTATCATTTTATAAAAGGAATCAAAAGATGGTTAAAACAAATGTGTTGCATTTTATTTTTATTATTTATTTTCGAAAGAAGTTTTTAATACCTAAACGATATGATATCGACTATAATTAATTTGAAAATGAATTTATGACTCACAACAAAAGACATTACGATAGCAAAATTAGACTCCCAAAATACTTTAAGGATTCCTATACTCAAAATGTTAATTTACTTGAAAATGAACACGACAAAAACTCTTGCAAACCAAACAAACCATAAGGACTCATCCATACCAACGGTCTTAGAACCAAACCAAAAAGTATCGTCACCTTTAGACAAAGGAAAACCATCACACCTCTCAATGATAACAGACATCTACCACATAACACTTAATAATAATCCAAATATAATTAAAACATGATAAACCATCTAACGAACCATAAAATCTCAATCGATCAAACAAAACAGAAGTCACATCGTGACCTAAAATATCAAAGCAATCCTCGATTATAGCAACGCATCGAGGTAGAAAACGAAATAACTTATGTTGGGCCTCGCTTGGGTTTGACTTTTCTCTCTCAAAAGTCACCCAACTCCGCGGGTCCAGTGAGGTAAACAATCTCCCAACGATATCCCTTAAGGATAGAGGAAGGCATGCTTAAAACAATAACAAAGGGGTATATACTATTAGATCCCCATAATGAAAAAGTATATATTTCATATTATATAGTAGTAATTCAAAATAGGAAGAATTTCAAAGCTTTAAAGTAGCGGGAACATACGATATATACGTACACAAACACTTATGCCCTAAAATGCAACTATATGAGGGACCCTTAAGCTATAGTCTAGGCTCAACCACCTAGTTCTCTATAACCAATGGCTCTGATACCAATCTGTCACACCCCGCCAAGGCGGAAACGCGAGGCGTAAACAAGAATGGATATCATCACAACACATGGTGTCTATATAGAGAATACTAAAATGAAAACTAAAGTAAAGCAAAGACACAAAGTGTCATAACTAATACAAAACCTATTGGGTGTCGTTATTAATGAGAAAGATGGCCTGTCAATAATGACATGCAAAAACTAATCCAACAAATTCATGCAAACACATTTATTCAAACAGAAAGCATAAATAAACTCCAAGCATCCTACGGTCTCTTCTAGCCACTTCGCTCTATCTTAGCACCATTAAGCTCACCTGAAAATGATGCTTAAAACGTCAACATAAAGTTGAGCGAGAATCATAGGTTTACGACATACAATAATATCCAAAAACTTTCAATTAGCTGCTGCAAATTACCAAAACAATTCATGACAACAAATAACAAAACAACGGGACGGAGCGTGCCCTCGATCCACAATCATACAACTACATTTGTGCGCTACCATGACCTTTTATTAGCTCAGCAGGTCTTACCACGTCACACCTCGTTTTGCATTGTCAGGATCCACAATTACCAAAATATCATATCGCAACACAACGGGAAGGAACGTTGGCCACGATCCAATACACATAAATACAGCAAGGCTTAAAATCATTTTAACAGACAAAAGAAAGCATCATTTCACCCAAAATAACATGAGAAAAGGAGATATGAAACTCACCTTTGCTTAGCTATCCAAAAGATTCCAACAAAAAGCTTCATAAACAACTAGCACACATCTAAACAACAAAATAACTCGTGTTACATGCTACTAAGCCAAAAGCTTAAGCACATGTAACAATCATATGATGGATGTCTAAGAAGTTTAGTTACCCTCATGGGTCACCCCGACACCATGCCTGACATTAACCAATTCGTTTACACATTATTTCAAAGTCTTACAATTTACCCCAAAACGCAGAAATTTTGGACATTCAACTCTTACCATTTTATAAACAAACTACTGAGCTTTTAAATTTACCAAAAATCAAGGTTAAATTCCATGAGTCTCTAACTCCTGTTTTTTTTTACTTAGTTTATTTCCCTTCTTAAGTGCCTCAAATAAAATCAAACTTTTAGCTACTCAATTTCGGATCTGGTCGCACACTAAAAAGTTTTGACCTAAAAACCATACTTAAACTCCAAATCAGAATCTCTCCTTTGGGGGATTTCTAATAGACACATAGAACTAGACTCCTGTATAAGGTCTAAGCTAAATTCGAATTTTAAGTGGGGGTTTTACACCTCGTAATCTGACCCGTATTTACTGTTTTGTCAACTTTTCTTGCAACCAACGTTTGACTGACTTCCCGACATCAAAAACCTTCGAGGCCGGATGTTCTGGCACACAGCCCTAAATTCTAACTTAACAAAAGCTATTACCCTCATTGAGATATCAGCCAAACAACACAGCCCTAAATTCTGCCCCCCAATCTAAATCAAATTATAACGCGAATTAAGTCTAATCAATTACACCCATAAGATTTAATTTATCCCTAAATCATTGCAATATGATTAAACATCATTAATTTACTGATTTTACAAAAACCTAATTCCATCATAATAATTATTACATGAATTAATGATTAATAACTAACAAGGATTAATTAAAACTTACCTTAGAGCTTGATTTCTTCATAAAAGCAAAAAAACCCTAATTTTTTTCTCTTCTTTTCTCTTTGTTTGACTGGTTATACCAAGGGGGGACGGTTATGGGATTTTATTTTGTATTTATAGGCCCCCAACTAATTATAGATAAAGTCTAATTAGAGTTTGTTTCCTTTTAAAATTCGTTTTCTTCTAAAATTGTTTTTTACGTTTCATGTATTAAAAAAAATAATGTTATTTATTTATTAATTAATTTATTAGTTGCTCTTTACCTTAAGTTTTTATAAAAACTAAGCTTATTTGAGTATACCTTTTTGCGTAAACGCACTTTACTAAACCTTTAAAAATAATTAACTTTTCATTTTTATTAATCCTAACTTTCCAAAAATAGGAATTTCATTTCTCTCATATCCTAACTACTAACACCTAATCGTATCTTAAATCACTAACACATAAATACGTATACGTATAATTACTTACATAATTAACGCGAAACCGCTTCAATCACCAAAATCATTTCCTTGTCACCAAAAGTGAACGAAATGAATTCCATAAAATCCAACACAAATCCATTCCCAATGAGATGATCACGCTCAATGGATTGATTATCCAATCTCACATATCCCACACAAACACATATAAAAACACATATAACACATAACAATACATTGTAACAGATCATAAGTCTAACAATAAAGATAACCTGCCTCAAGTCATGGTTGTCATGTTCACTTGCCCAACGTTTAATAGCACGAACAAGGTAATTAGAGGAGGTGGATTGTTTGATCTTGGGGGTAGGTCCTCCAAGTTTTAAAAGTATGGGTGAGGTGATGTAGGTTGTGTGGTGAAATTAAGCTCAAGCGGCTCTAAGTTGGTTGGTTGTAGTGGTGTTTGTTTGGATGGTTGATGTAAGTGGTGGTGTAGTGAGCTGTGGTGGTGTGACCTTAGGTGGTAATTGTTGGAATTGGAGACGTAGCTTATGGAGCTAAAGGTGATCTAGGTGGTGATTCTAAAGGATTAGATGGAGGAGCAACATTGTAATCACTTGGTGGTGACATCAGATGACTCATCATCATCATTGAAAATGTCTCCTCCGTTAGCAGGATATTTAGTGGGGCCCTCCTCAGGATCCTCCTCTAGACTGAAGTCTGTAATGTATCCTGGTGAGTCGGCAGTAGGTGAGACAGTAGCAGGCAGTGGCTGCTCCTCAGTGGGAAACACCTTATCCTTCGGTGGCATAAACTTCGGATATACAGGCTCAGGGAAAAACTCTAGTGAAAGTGATGCCTGCTTTGGCTCCTTAGGGCCAAGCACATAATCAGGTGATGGTGGGGCCTGAAAAGCGGTTACCACATATGCATACGGATCCTCTGGCATCATGGGTGGTCCATTGACTCTCGAAGATCCTATGTCTGACAAACAATCAAATGGACTGGATACGGCCGTGTAGGTGACTATAGAATCCTCTGAATCTAACATGACCAAATCTGAAAATCAAAAGTAGCTTATATAAGTATTGATATAAGACTCTTATAGTAATTAAATATACATAGTATTTAATGACATGTATATCCATCATGAATGCATATAGTCTAATCAACTAATGCAACAACTAGTGTCTATATGTCCCGTGAAAATCCTTTTGTATGAATGCAATGTTTGAAAACGGTTATAGTCCAGCAAAAACATTTGACCTGGTTCTCTATAACCTTGGCTCTTGATATCTATAACACCCCCAAATTGGGTCGCAGCGGAATATGGGTCTGGGGGTGGTACTTCATAGATCAATAGCACAAGATATATATAAGAACGACCATTTAAAAGTCATTTAAAACTAATAGATTGGATTTAACAAATTGTTTGTTACATAAGCCCGAAGCTTTACTTGTTTGATGTTCAAAATACAAAGATTCTAGTTCATAATAGATGTTTCCCCAAAATGTAATGCAACCAAATCTTTTATGCATATGACTTCCAAAATAATTACCACCAATGTATCTCTGGTCTTGCACCTCGTTGATCTTCTGAGAAAACATTGCTTAAAATGTCAACAATAATATTGGTGGATTCATAGGTTTGTAAAATGTATATTGTAGGACCGCAAGATTTCCCCATCATAATGCAACAGATGCAAACATCATAAAATGTGATTACGTTTCCCTAAACTCATGACACTGAAGCTCGACATGTATGAATTACAATATAAATTGCCAACATTGCCCGTGATGTTCTAACCCGCAACATCCTATGTCCGACATGGTATACGTTTGTTGTCTGGCATACCGGCACAGTGAGCATGACTCACCCGAACAGGGATGTCAATCCCAAATAGATCTATTTATAACATTCGCGCTCACAACAAGTAATTGACAGTTTATGATAATGGGCTCAGAGGGTTATCGCTACTTAGGCAAGCACGTAATCGTAATGTAAAATGTCCACTTGCGTCCAATTTGTAAAACATGCATATGTTTCTCACCCCAAAACTTGTAAAGCATTATAAATGTAAAACGTGGGGCTATGAACTCACCTTGAGTGAGTGAATCGACAATGTAAATCACAAACTGAAAATGCGTTACGAAAACGCCCGAATGCAACCTAATTAATTATAGGTCGTATGAGTACTAAGTACTTTGAATAACTAATACCGTATATACTTCTATATAGCTACATCACCATCTAATTGTATTTGTGAAATCATATTTATAAAGTTAAAATGTTTATAAATATTACATTAGTAAAAATGGCGTAACTTTATCGTTTTAAGTCTGTTTCTTACGTTATTTACGTACACGCTTTCGTATTAAGACTATGTATCAAAGTATTACATTTTTATATTTTTAACCCTCTGGTGAACAGTACTTTTTACTATTCATGCACTTTTATAAATTTAACTATCGTAAATGTCGTATCTTATTTGTTTTAACTCTAATTTTTAGTGATTCTTTCGAGCACGTCTTCGTAATTAAAAGTTTTATCTAACTAATATATTTTCCAAAAAGTATCTGAGATGAATAGTGATTTTTATTGTTCATAGTTTATAAAATTATTTTTATAAACTTTAATTATTGTAAACATGAAAAATCCATAACTCCATTATTGATCGAAAAATTATAATTCTTAAGGTCTTGGAATCCTAAAAATATGTAATTTTTATGAAAAATAATTACATAATTTTATCAGAATTGGAAAATAATAAGTTTTTATAAAATTGTAAAACTTGCATATGGCGTATCTACTTCGTTATAGCTCGGATTTTCGAGTTCTCTATATGCCTACGGTCGTCTTGACGTGTAGTATTTTATAAAAATATAAAATAAATGCCTTATATTCGAATTAAAATCAGTAGGTTTTGGTATTTGTGTTAAAATGAGTTTAAAACTTGTTTTTATAAGTTTTTAATCTAGTAACTTTGCTACAAGTCCTCTACAACACTCATCTTACATGTCCCATGTTACTTTAGGTCCTTAAGTCCATTATTGTTCAAGAATCACAAGTCCTCATATTCATTTTACTTGTAAACTTTGATAAGTAACTTTTAAACCATTAACTTATATATACTTCTATAACTTAATCCACACTCATATAATGTATATACTTCCATTATAACATGTCCTCGACATCAATATAACATATGACAAAGCTTATCAAACCATGAACAAATGTAAAAATCCATTTTACATGTTAATAATATTCCTAGATGGTGATTCACTATATAAACATAATATACATAAGAAATCACAAATATAAAGAGTTTAAGGGTTTTGAATAACCTTAGTATGAAGTAGGATGGTGAACAACAAGATCTAAACCCTGGTTTAGATATTAAAACCAAGCTTCCAATACTTAGAAAACCCTAAATCCAATGAAACCCTAATCCTAAACCTTTCTTGATTAACCCTTGTAAATGCTTAACTAAACCTTCAAACCTTCTTGGAATACCTTAGATATGATGTAAGATCACTTGTATACTTGCTAATTAAATTTTGTATGGATTATTTAGGGGTTTTGTGTTTGGCCGTGGCTAGGGAGAGAAAGAACAAGAGAGATTGTGAGTTTTTGCTTAAAGAAATAAAGTGTGTGTTTCGCTTGCTAGTTATACATGTATATATACTACAAGTGCTAGTCAAAGATCACCTATGAAAAGTCTTAAGACTTGTAGAAACAAGATGAGGGAGTTAAGGAGAATGTTAGGAACACGAAAGTGTCGGTCACTTCCATAGATATCGTTAGATGGCTCGTTTATTTATTTTTGGAAACTTACTAGGCTAGTTAGCCCAAGGCCCATGGAAAGCCCATGCAAGCCAAGGCCCAAACCGGCCATAGGAGGTATAAATACCCTTTCCATGCTATGGAAAGGGTGTTGGTTGTTCATTTTTCACACATTCTAATGCATTTCATTTCTATATTTAACTTATCTCTCTAAAGTGTTCATCCAACCACTCTCTCTATAGAATCACCTCTCTTTCCCTCTAAATGTTTGTTATTGATTAGTCTTCAATTGGTATCAAGAGCCATGGAGTGGTGTGTTTAGTTTTTGGGTTTTATTTTTAGTTCGTGGTGTTTTTCTTGCAAAAATCATAGCTTTTTCTTTTTTTTTCTTTTTTTTCGAAGCTCCTCTATACACTAGAAGATCATTTACATAGGTAAAGTTGATTTAATATCCTTAGATATGGGTGTCTGTGCTTAGATTCAAGAAAAATATCATTTTTTTCATCAAATAGTGTTCGAAAACTTTATAAAGAACAAAATCTTGATTTTAAATTTTTCGGCTTAAAAACCTTAAAGTTTCTATTTTTCTTGTTCCTATAGGTTTAGTAACACTAGTTTTACAAGAATTTTTGCAAAACAACCATCAAAAATGTGCCTTTTGTGTTTTAAAATTTTGGGTTTCGTATCAGTGTCTACCAAACTACTGGTTTTAAGTTGCAACCGAACTACTGGTTTTAGTGTTAACCGAACTACTGGTTTTAGTGTCAACCAAACTACTGGTCTTAAGTTGTAACCAAACTACTGACGTGTAGTGTTAACCGATCTACTGCATTTTAGTGGTAACCGAACTACTAAACCTTAGTGTCAGCCTAACTACTGGTTTTATTGTTAACCGAACTACTGGTTATAGTGGTAACCAAACTATTGCATTGTAGTGGTAACCGAACTATTGCACTTTAGTGATAACCGAACTACTGAATTTTAGTGAAAACCGAACTAACTAATTCCAGTTGAAACAGATCTTCTTAATTTTCAAAATTATACGGTTTATTTCTTTAACTTGTAAAATCCCTTGAAACATTAACTTGTTTTCCCGGTTTTGTCAAGAATTGTAAAATCCCGTGTAGTTTCAAGAATTAAAACACTAAAAAGATAACTTAATTAAACATAATTTCTTTCTACCACCGTTCGATCAAACAAGTAATCTTTTATCATACAAATTTCTCAATGACGACTCTTGCTGACAAAGCGATTCTTTCGGGTGCTTACAATCGTCCACCTATGTTGGAAAAAGATATGTACGATTCTTGGAAAATCAGAATGGAGCTATACATGATGAATAGACAACATGGTCGAATGATCCTTAAATCCGTTGAAAATGGTCCACTCATCTGGCCTACGATTGAGGAGAATGGAGTGACTAGACCAAGAAAATACTCTGAGTTATCTGCTACGGATGCAATTCAAGCTGATTGTGATGTCAAGGCAACAAATATCATTCTCCAAGGATTACCACCAGAGATCTATGCACTTGTTAGCAATCATCGAATCGCCAAGGAACTTTGGGAAAGAATTCAACTTCTCATGCAAGGAATTTCATTGACAAAACAGGAAAGAGAGTGTAAGCTTTATGATGAATTCGATAAGTTTGCTTATAAGAAGGGGGAAACACTACGTGATTTCTACTTGAGATTTTCACTGCTACTCAATGACATGAACATCTACAATGTGAAACTGGAACAATTTCAAGTGAATAAGTTTTTGAATACTCTTCCTCCTGAGTGGAGCAAATTTGTGACCGATGTCAAAGTGGTTCAGGATTTGCACACAACTAATATTAATCAGCTTCATGCTTATTTGGGACAACACGAATTTCATGCAAATGAAGTTCGTTTAATGCATGAACGCAACTCAGATCCGCTTGCTTTGGTTGCAACCCATCAGATAACCCAGTCCCCTTATCAAACTCATCAGAACTCATACCAAAACTCTTAATTTCAACCACAAGTTTCACTATATCAGTCTCCATAGTATGGATCACCTTATCAGTCTCAACAATACTCAAACAATAAATCATCAACACCTCTTTCAATCACTTATCCATCCAATGATTATCAATCATTAGTTTACCATAACGTTAATTCTCCACAATCATCCATTCCTCAAATGGAATATGCTCCCACAGTTATCCAACAACACCAACAACCTGAATTTCCCCAACTAGACTCAGGTCTAACTGTTCCAGTGTTCAAGCAAGGTGACGATCCCATTGATGCCATCAACCATATGATGTCATTCCTATCAGTTGTCGTCACATCTCGCTATCCTACTACCAACAACCAGCTAAGGAACTCGTCAAACCCTAGGCAACAAGCTACCATTAATGATGGAAGAGTAACTTTACAACCAGTTCAAGGGAGACAAATTTCTTTTGCTACGGGTACCACTAGGACCTACACTCCAGGAGCAAGTGGAAGCAATTTTGGGAAACAAATGACTGTTATTTGTTACAACTGCAAAGGGGAAGGACACATGTCCAAACAGTACACTAAACCTAAAAGGAAACGGGATGATTTGTGGTTTAAGGATAAAGTGTTGTTGGTACAATCTCAAGCAAATGGTCAAATTCTACATGAAGGGGAACTAGCATTTTTAGCAGATCCAAGAATTACAGAAGGTCAAGCCACACAGACTGTCATTACTCACAATGCTGCTTATCAAGCCGATGATTTGGATGCATATAACTCTGATTGTGATGAACTCAACATTGCCAAAGTTGCTCTCATGTCGAATTTATCTCATTATGGTTCAGATGCTCTCGCTGAGGTACACAATCCTGATAATGTAGATAACAATATGATTAATCAAGGTGTGCAGGTGATGTCGTCTTCTGAACAGTCGAATGTTGTGAACCATTCATAAACTGAAATAACCAGTGATAGCAATATCATTCCTTATTCTTAGTATGTGACAGAATCACAACAGGCAGCTGTTTAGAATTCCAACTCATCTGCACAACAAAATGCACTGATATTATCTATTATTTAACAATTGAAAACCCAAGTAACCAATTGTACCAAGATAAATCTGGACAATAAAAGTGTCAATGATACTTTAACTGCTGAGCTTGAAAGATATAAAGAACAAGTTAAAGTTTTGAAAGAAGGACAACATGTTGATTTAAAAAGTAAATATAACATTTCATATTCATGTGAACAGCCTGTCGAGATTGATCGTCTTAAACAAACTCTTTCTGAACATTTAAAAGAAAAGGAATCTTTAATGCAAACAGTTACTCTACTCAATAATAATTTTAAGAAAGAAGAATCTAGAAATATTGATAGAGAAATTGCTTTAGAAAAGAAGATCAAACAGCTAGATAATATTGTTTATAAGGAGATCAATCAGCACAAACTGTTCATATGTTGACAAAACCACAATTTTTCTATGATCCCAATTTTTATACCACTAAACAAGCTCTAGGTTTTCAAAATCCTTTCTATCTGAAGAAAGCTCAGCAGTTGGAACCAAAGCTTTATGATGGTAATGTCATTAAGAACACTAGTGCTATTGTGATTCCTGACTCCGAAGAGACCCCCCCCCCCCCCCCCCCCCCCCCATATTGATTGCTAAAGGAGAGTCGTTCAAAAATGCTTTAAAACAACAGGATCAATGGTTTTAGGAAAGAATGTTAATTCCACACCAGTTGATTATGTTGTTCTCAACCAACTTTCTCAAGATTTTGAAAAACAATTTGTTCCACAAACTTAATTATCTGCTGAACAAGCCTTTTGGTCTCAGAATTCTATGAATTCTTTAGATCCTAGTCCTTCTTGTAGACCCACCAAAGTTGAGGTTATAAAAGAACTTCCTAAAGTCAGCATGCTAAATACGAGTTTAAAGAAATGTAAACACCATCTTGCTGGTTTTTATGTGGTTGTCAAAGAAAGAACCACGGCCACAGCCATCACTGCGGGCTCTTGGGGGTTTAAACATACAAAGCTTGTTTTAGGAGGAGTGAAAATATAGCCATTTATAAAAGCACTGAAGGACATATTCAATACATTCGATCAATATTTAATTGATGAACTTTTTGAAGTCCAAAATGTCTTTCATCAAATGGAACAGGCTGTGGAACAACATCGTTTAGAGTAAAAAAAGTTTGAAGTTAAAATGAATTAAGTTTTAAATGAAAACGAACGACTCTTGGAACAAGTCATCAACAAAGATATAGTAAACACAATTATGAATTATACTTTGGATAAAGCTTATGTGAAGTGCATGATGTGATACGTGTCTTAAAATTGAGTCCAATGAGCTTCTCAAACAAAAAGGATTTCAATTAAAAGGAGACTTAGGTTTAAACTGTTTAAGTTATTACCAACTCTTGAAAAACATGGTTTCATCTCTTATAGAAGTTGAATACTCACTTAATCAGGAAATTTTTCTAAAGAGGACAATGCTGTTCCAATCAAAGTGCTCCAATTTTTGATCAATATTTTGAATTAAACGAAATTAAACAGCTAATCGCAAGAGAAAGACACGGTCATAAAGAAGTTGAAAGAGAGGATTAAATCGTTAAGTGGAAATATGAATAAGGATAAGGTCAAGGAAAGACATAGGGGGAAGTGTATGTAATAATAAATATTGAATTGGATCTTAGGTGTCAATTATGCAGAAATAAAACGGTTGAAACAGACCTATAAGCAACTTTATGACTCGATTAAACTAACACGTATTCGATCAAAAGAACAATGTGATGCTTTATTATTCAGTTAATCAAAGTCTGTGGAAATCTCTGATTTTAATGTAAGTCTTCAGGAAAAAGATTTGGTCATTAAACATTCAGATGAATTAAGAAAAAACTTAAGGAAAAGATTTTAAGGCTGATAATGTTGTTACCAAACACATATTGCTCAGAGAATGCTTGAGATTTGTGGAACTAATAGCCCTAGATTGTTTGAACTATACGACAGCTCACTCTGAATACTTAGGGCACACTCAGGAACAGCTGCATTCTTAGGGTAATAGTCTTGAACAAGTTAAATATTAAAATCATCTAAATATTTCTTAGAGTATGCTTGTAAGTATACCAAAACGAATTCAAGAGTTGCTTATAATAATAAGACAAACTGCTAGCATCAACAGTTCAAGTGACAAATTAGTGGTTGTGACCCCAAAGAGCAAGGACAAAAGAGTTAGATTCACTGAGCTAGTCACATCCTCAGGAAACACAAACACAAAAATAGCTTCTTCATCAAACCTAGTTTCTAACAAAACTATGTTGTATTCTAAGGAGTAAAACCGTTTTTTTTTTTTTTTTTTCTTTTTTTTTTTTTTTTTTTGGTTCTTTTTCTTTTTTTGAGAGACTTACAACACCCTTGCTCAAAACAGGGCTAAACCAAGAATCTACAAGCTCTAGCTTGTATAAAACAAGCTAGTAGTGTCCATAAGCCCATCCAGAACTGGCTTATCATCCATAAAATAAGCTGTGGTGTATTTGAGAGTGATTTTTGTGATTTTCTCTTAACTAATTAACTTTTTAGGTTTACTTAATTAAAGCAGCTTATAAACAAGCTGTATTGAGAGCTTTTTGAACACAAAACAACACAATTAAGAAACTTAACACTTGGAATTGTAAATTGACTTAAAACCTCAAATTTGCATTAAAACTTGAAAGTGTTACAAAGCTGAAAGTAAAAGCTGTAAATGACTTTAAGAACTAAAATAAGCTAAGTTATATTGAAAATTAAGCTAAGATATTCTAAGATTAAAAACTAAAAACTAACTCCCTAACTTGGGTTACAATGGCCCTATTTATACTAAAACGAATTAAGGTCTTGGTTTCTTGGACTCTCTTCTCTTCTTTCTTCTGTGTTTCTTTGTAGAGACAAAAACCAAGTGTGTTTGTTGTGTGAGGTGATTCTAAAACAAATCCCAGCCTTCAATTTCTTTTGTGCTTCTTTTGAGTCAATCACAGCCATCGAAATTACTTTGGAAATGGTGAGGGATTGCCAACATGGCAATTATAAGTATGGGGGGAGGGAATAGTGGAGTGGTTGAAATGATTTATCTATGGTGTTGAGTGGTTTGCAGGGAGAAGGTATGGGATGACATCCCCTAGTTGTACCTGGGTTTTGTTGGGCGGGAAAAGATGGAGTTTGGGTAGGTTGGCAGCTTTGGCCCCTCATCTCTTATAACCTCATTGTAAACTTTGCCCCTTTTATGATACAACTTTTAGGGGTTTGGCAGAATTGGCCCCTAAAATTATACTTCACCCTCCATTTTCGATTTCAGCCCTTGTCTTTTTGTAACACAACTTGAGGTTTGGCAGTTTTAGTCCCTCAGGTTGTATTTTCTTCATTTGGCTGACTTTTGACTTTGACTGACTTTGGCTTCGATTTGACTTTGTCTTTTCCATCCCGTGCTTGGCTTGGTTGTTTTTGGCTTTCTTTTTTGAATATCCGTTCCTGCACAATTTAAATGCAAAACATACAAATACAATGTATTTTTGGTACGTTTTTAGTCTTTTAAGTCCGTTTTTAATGGAAAATGGTATGTGTAATTAAGCACATACCAAAATCCCCCATACTAAGGTATTGCCGTGTCCTCACGCAATGTTATGAAGTAAACACTTAGAAAACTAAGAATCTCGATCCCCCTCGACTAATTACCTTGAAAAGTAGCAAAGTGTTCGTCAAGGGGAACTAAAGAATCAATAGCTTCGACAAGTCCCGTTTTCACCATTTTTTATATGTACACTAACTATCCCTAATATTTTTGGATTTTTCTTTTTCTTTTCTCGACTACCTGTTTGACTTCCTTTATTTTATCAACACTGGGATCATAGAATGAGAAGCGCCCATAGAATAATCTACGGATGTCCTGACGGATAAATTCATCGTCCCCGATTTTTCACTAGTCCCAAGCTAAGCGTAAAAACGAAATCACCGTTAAGTACAAGTAAAGATGCTAACACTACTTATAACTATGACTTGTCAACTTTTCGCTCCCAACAATTATTCAATTAGAGTGATTGTGCTTAATTTTAACTTAAAATTTTAGGTCGACGATTAGAAGTAGTACAGTTTATGTTTAACGATAATTTTTTGAAGAAATTTCTACGGGAAAAGACTAGATCAGCCCACCAACCAGCTATTTCTCGATAGATCCCAGCCGAGTTCGGCTTAGGTTATCAGGCTGAGACCCCACAGGAGAATGTTCGCAATGTAATAGCGAGATACTCCACCCTTTTAGGCTGAATTTCTTAGATTTACCACTAAATAAACAATACTACTCAAAGCACGCAAACATCAAAAATTTAATGATCTCATTGGTGAGACTATCCCATGTAGCGACCTTTCTTCTCGGAACGTCCCAGCCTCATTAGCTAAGTGCCCAGGTTTTTGACACCCCACGGAGAATACTTAATCGAAATAATCTACCGACGGCAACCAACAACTTTTGAAGGTCTTAGCCAAGTTATTTCTTAGTTCAAAATTATACTTGAGTTTTAGAAAAAGAAATCTTAACCATTAAATTTTCATTTATTGCTATATACTATACTACCGTCATCATTTACATGACTACAACATCGGCCACGCCTCCGACAAGATGTAGTGACTTAGTCTGACAACGGTTTCTTATTGATAACACTTACAATTGCACTTTGGCATTTATTATCTCACTATGGGCCTTGTTTTGAAGACTGCAACATCGGTTGTGAGCCGGCAAGATGCAGTAAACCTTTATCAGCCCACAGTTTATATTATTTATATATATATATATATATATATATATATATATATATATATATATATATATATATATATATATATCTTTATTATTCTTTTTTTAAACTCATAAACTTATTTTCCGTAATAGAGAAAATTTCATTTTTAGAAACTCAAGTATAAAGCTAAACTAAGATGAATATTTTCGTTTCCGAAAGAGCTTCTTTTTAGAAAATGTCGGTTTAAAGTTAAAGCAAAATTAAGCACGTTTATTAGTCAGGTTAAGAGCTTCTGGGAGAAAAAGTGACAAGTTACACTTATAAGCTTTTAAGATTTCCAAATAATCCTTGCTTAGCATCCTACTTGTAAATAACACTATCATTTTTCGTTCTTCGTAAATTTAAAATCCCTAATAAAAGGATCCGCGAATGCTAAGGGCCTTAATTAATTTCGTTTATTAAATGGTTAAGGGACAAAGCTAGGGCTCAACACGCCTGATCGAGTCAAAATTTATTCTCATTCTACCCATTAGGAAAGTCAAAACTGTGACAAAACACTTATTTTATTTTTGAAAATTTTTAAAAAAAAATTATTTTATTTATTTATTATTTTTATTTTTCAAATTTTGGTGGTAAAAACAGGATTACGTGATAACAACGACTGCAGGCAAAAATCAAATCGAAGATCCCCCCCATACTAGAACTAAACATCGTCCTCGATGTTTCAAAGGGGTACCTACGTAAATCTAAGGCCGTTTATTAAGTGTGCCAAAAGATAAAACGTTAGTCGATTAGATTAGGATATTGGATTCCCAAAATGAAGCTGAGGATGTGAAACTTTTGTGAATGAAAGACAAAATTGAGAGCACGAGAGTCTTCATAATCCGGGAAATCCTGGACATACAACACAAAACACGGACAAAACACGGGTAATGGAAGAGGTAAGCCTCCTCGCAAAAAAACACTTATTACTACATACTACTATGATAAGCATGGGGTGCCTCCCACGAAGCGCTTGTTTAAGGTCGCTATGCTTGACCCGTCCTCGAATTTATTGGTCCATGGGGAATGTCTGGAGATCTGGGACTACCTCGGTTGGTACGTCCCCCCAAAATAGTGTTTCAAACGATGACCATTCACTTTGAAATTTGGCCCGGAGTTTTGGGATAACTCGACAGTGCCATATGGAAAAACTTGGGTTACAGTGAATGGTCCACTCCAGCGGGTCTTAAGCTTGCCCGAGAAAATCTTCAATCTAGAGTTAAAGAGGAGGACTCGATCACCGACGTTGAAAACGCGGTTTTTGATCTTGGAGTCATGGATTCTCTTTGTTTTCTCTTTATAGATCAAAGAGTTTTCATAGGCATGATCACGAAGTTCATTAAGTTCATTGAGCTGAACTTTTCTGTGATCACCTGCTGTTTTGATATCAAAGTTTGTATGCTTAAGGGAACCGGTAGATGACATGCCTTTCCATATACAAGCTTGTACGGAGTACACCCGATGGGTGTTTTGTAAGCTGTACGGAAGGCCCAAAGAGCGTCATCCAGTTTGTCCGACCAAGAGGCGCGATTTTCGCCCACGGTCCTTTCAAGAATTCGTTTCAAACCACGATTGGATACCTCAACCTGCCCACTTGTTTGTGGGTGATACGCGGTGGAGAGACGATGAGTGACTCCGTATTTAAGCATGACCTTTGTAAACTGGTCATTGCAAAAATGGGTTCCGCGATCACTTATGATTGCACGAGGGGCACCAAATCTGGAGAAGAGAGTTTTAAGAAATTTGCAAACAACTCGGGCATCATTGGTGGGGAGCGCTTTTGCTTCAACCTATTTTGATAAGTAATCGACTGCCACGAGTATATATTTGTTCCCTCTTGAAGACGGGAACGGCCCCATAAAATCAATGCCCCAAATGTCAAAGATTTCGCAAACTTGGATAGAGTTTTGTAGCATCTCATCATGTTGCGAAATTTTGCCTTGACGTTGACAAATGTCACATTGGGTGATATAGTCATGGGCATCCTTGTAGATCGTGGGCCAATAAAATCCTGAATCGAAGATCTTTTTAGCGGTGTAATTGGCACCGTAGTGTCCCCCGGTGGGTCCATTATGACAAGCTTTGAGAATGTCAAAAGCTTCTTGCCGCGAAACACAACGCCTAATTACTTGGTCAGCACAGATCTTGAATAGAAAAGGGGTCGTCCCAGAAGTAATGTTTGACATCTTTGAAAAACTTGTTTTTCTGTTGGGACGACATTCCTTTGACAATGAAGTTCCCCGCATGGTAATTTGCGAAATCTGCAAACCATGGGGTATTATCATCACGAAGAGCAACCGATCCAAGAGTTTCGAGAGGAAATGTTTCCGTGATTTCCTTGTTCTCGAACTCATTTTGGTGAGGGTTCTCAAGTCTGGAGAGATGATCGGCGGCAAGATTTTCTGCTCCTTTTTTGTCTCGGATCTCAACATCGAATTCTTGGAGCAAAAGGATCCACCGCATCAGTCTTGCCTTAGCATCCTTTTTAGCAAAGAGATACTTAATAGCAGAATGGTCTGTGTACACTATGCTTTTGGACAAAACAAGATATGACCGGAACTTCTCAAAAGCGTATACTACGGCAAGTAATTCTTTTTCGGTCGTAGTGTAGTGTGCTTGAGCTTCAGTTATTGTCTTGCTGGCATAGTGAATCGGTTGGAAATGCTTGTTCTTTCGTTGCCCTAGGACTGCCCCAATTGCAAAGTCGCTTGCATCACACATTAGTTCAAAGGGCAAGTCCCAGTCGGGAGCAATCAAAATTAGAGCCTCGGTCAATTTTCTTTTAAGTGTATTAAAGGATTCGATACACTCTTTTGAGAAGAAAAATGGAGTCTCTTTTTCAAGCAAGTGGGTCATTGGACGGGCAATTTTTGAAAAGTCTTGTATGAAACGTCGGTAAAAACCGGCATGCCCAAGAAAACTACAGACACCTTTCACAGTAGTCGGGTGAGGGAGCTTGGCTATAACTTCAACTTTAGCACGATCGACCTCAATTCCGACTTAGAAATTTATTGTGTCCAAGAAAGTGTGTGTGTGTGTCTTCTTTAACCATAAAATGGCTTTTCTCCCAGTTTAGGGACAAATTGGTGTCTTCACACCGTTTTAACATTTTTTCCAAATGGGATAGGCATGTAGAGAAAGAATCTCCGAAGACCGAGAAGTCATCCATGAACACTTCCATTGTCTTTTCGATCATGTCATGGAAGATTGCCATCATACATCGTTGAAACGTGCAGGTGATTACATAGCCCAAAGGCATGCGACAGGTAGGCAAATGTTCGTTCATGGCTGTGAATGTTGTCTTATCTTGATCCTTCGGGTCTATAGGAATCTGAAAATAACCCGAGAAGCCATCGAGGAAACAATAGTATTGGTTTCCCGCTAGTCTTTCGAGCATTGGATCATGAAGTGCAATGGGGAAATGGTCTTTTAGGGTGGCTTCATTCAACTTTCTATAGTCAATGCACACTCTCTACTCCGTGACAATGAGTTGTATCAAGTCATTATCATCTTCTTGACGGACGGTTATGCCGCGGCGCCTTCTTTGGTACACAGTGCTACCGGGCTTAACCCCCACATGGACTGTCAGAGATCGGATAAATTAATCCGGCGTCAAATGTTTTTCAACCTCTTTTTGATGACGTCGTGGATCTTTTTTGGTTTTACCCGTCTTTGGACTCTGAACTGTTGGTTCGTAGGTAGTCCTCTTCCATAAGTTTTTGTGAGTACAAAAAACTCTGGATCAATACCCTTGATATCAGAGAGTTTCCAATGCGAGTGATGGCTCGCCTTGTGGTGACTAAAGAACCTTATAAGAACTGCTTCTCCTCATCCTTTAAATCTCTTCGTAATTATGCGGGCAACTTGTCGTTGTCTACCAAAAATGCGTATTCTAAATTGAAGGGTGGCAAGTCCTTGAGTTCAACCTCGAGCTCATCAATTGATGACTTTAACGTTTTACTTCAACAAAACTTGAGTTCTTCCCGGATTCCGGGCGAATAATCTTTATGATTCAGAGAGGAGCGGTAACGGTTTCAATATTGAGTTGTACTTCCAGAATAAGATGTCACCCTCTCAGATCATAGTTAAAAGGTAGCTCAATTCTTGTGAAATTGGCTCGTCATCGAAGCTATAAAAGCATTTGCTTCTTCGAGTAGGAGGGAACTCTCTATCCCGAAAGGAGTTAGTGTTGGTGAGAATTTGAAACAATTGGGTCATAATCGGAGAGAGAAGGATTATCGTATGAACGTTCGAAAACCTAGAACATTCTTGCGAGTATTCTTCACATGCCAATTCAATGACGTCAATTCGGTTTGTGTCATATGATCGTAATTGGCCGTGTATCTCGAAGTTTGGTCCAGATTGAAGGTGGATGGCCTCTTTGCCAACACGAAGGGTTATTTTACCTTCGGTAACATCTATTAATGCACGAATGTCTTTAGAAACTTCTCCCGATGATTATAGAACTCGGGTTGGGTCTGGCTCAAAATCGACGAACCACAAAAATCTGCCGGAAACTGGAACTTTCCACCATTAAACGGTCGTCTTTGGCAATACCATCGTTTCAGTGATTTGACGGTCTGCTGCTCTAGTCATGCAAGTCGGGGTTAGTGCGGGTAGAGAGAGATCTTTCCAGCAGAATATGGCATAAGATTATGGCTCGCGCCGAGATCGGCCAAGGAGTGGCATGATTTATTAATCCAGAAAATTTCACATGGAATAGAAATCGGCCAAGGGTTTCTCCAGTTTTTTAGGTAACTTGTTTAGGATGACTGCTGAGCAATTCTCGTTTAATGGAGTTCTAGCCATTTCACTCAACTTCTCTTTGTTTCCAATTAAAGTTTTTTGAGTCGAGGCAAATTTCGGCATAAGGGTTAAGGCATCCGTAAAGCTAATTTCGAAACTCAAATCTCTAAACATTTCGTAGAATTTCTCAATTTGATCGTTAGCTTTTTCACGGCGCCTTTCATCATTTCTTCTTGAAGGAAATGGAATTGATGTTCGTTGGTCAGGCTTTGGAGTACTACGGGATAAACACTGGCTTGGGAAGTTGGATATTTTGATGATTTGGACTTGAATAACTAGAGGTTGGACGTCTTCGGTGCTTCCGTTATTATTAGGAAGCATCATGTACTTTGTAACATCGGTATCACGATTCATCACTTTTGGAGGAGAAGATGAAGTAGAAGGAATCGCAGGTCCTTGATATGCAACACCACTCCGGGTGGTGATACCTTTCAAATCTTCCTTCGGGTTGGTAATGGTGTTACTCGGGAGAATTCCTAAACCTGAAGTAGAGGCGGTGTTCATTTTGATAAAGTTACCTAGCATACTTTCAAGCCTTTGATTCGAAGTAGCCAAGTTGTTCAATTGAGTCTGCAGGTTTTGACCTTGGTTTTGCAAAACTTGATTTTGGTTTTGCATATTCCTCATAACCGCATCATTAGCCTTTACGTAGCTATCAAAATCGGTCTTAGACACACCTTGTGTTTGAGGAGCGGGAGCTTGGTAAACAGGAGCTTGATAAGCTGGGGGTTGATTAACCTGGGGTTGGTAAATTGGTCCTTGACTGAAATTATTACCCCGATTTTGGTTAAAATTGTTCCCCCAATTTTGGTTGAAATTGATCCCCCGATTTTGGTTGTTTTGATGGCTTTGCATAGGTGGAAAACCGGGAGGTCGAATTTGGTTTGCAACCATTGGAGGTCGGGCACTGGTATTTCCTTGATGGAAATTAGCCGCAGCGGCTTGAGAAACGTAAGCTTGAATATTGTCATGATACACGTTGTCATCGGTGGCGGGACAACTTTGATACGAATGAGCTCCACCGCAAGTCACACAACTTTCCTCGACCGCTTTTACGGACGCGGAAGTTTGGTGAGCTGGGAGTTGGGATTGAATTCTTCTTATCAGGAAGCAATGCTTGGGACAATATCTTTGAGTTCGGAGACATCCAGGATGAGATACGGAGGTGGAAGTGCTTGCACTCACTTTAGCAACAACGGGTTTGCTTCGTGAATTGCGAACTTTGGATTTGCTCTCGATGATTTTTAGACATTCTCGGGGCATTTTATCCAAAAAGTTACCACCCGCGGCGGAATTCAATGAATCTTGATCATTTGTGTTCAAGGCATTATAGAATGTATCGAGTTGATGCAATTCCAAAAACCCATGATGCGGGCATTGCCTAGAAGATCATGGAAATCGGTCCCAGTTGCTTCATTTAAAACCGATTCATCAAATCTTGGCTGAAAATCTCGTGATTTCATTTCTAAGATTTGTGTTTTAGAAGGAGGATAAGAATTTGTTAAATGAATTTCGACAACAAGGTCATCCCATGTAAGAATCGATTGAAGGGGTTCTTTCGTCAAGCAAATCCGGGCTGCTCCCTGAGGGATGAAAATGGGGGAAAAGCATAAGCTTAACCGACGTACTCGGGAACGTTCGGGAACTTCATCGTAGAAGTGATCTTGTTGAAATATCGGATGTGAGCATGTGGGTCTTCTTTATCTTGTGTCCAAAAAATTGTTTGTTATGAAAAAGGTTAAGGAGACATGCTTGATTCGAAATTGTTCGCGTTGATCTGGGAAACAACGATTGCATTCCTCGTAACCTCGGTGGGTTGTGCTCGAGCAATTGAAGCCTAGTACGATTATCGTTCCATCGTAAATAAGGAGGAATTGAAGTTTCTTGATTGTTATTTGTTTATCAAGATTTGGTGATTCAACAGAGTTTGTCGGATGGTTGTTGTCGAAGTTTATGGACTTGGTACGATCTGACGTATGCACAAAAATAGAATTTTAAAAGAAAATTTACACTATTTTTTTTCAAGATTTATTCATAATTGATTTTAACGAACAATGAGATAAGACAACTTCAACCAGATAATCTACTTACTTCTCGGTAGCTCTCAGAAAGATAAACGCACAGGTGAGCGGAGGAGTAGGAATAGCGTAAAGCTTATTTCTCCTTTCGGGTCGTACTTCCTTGGAACAACCCTCCTTATACCCACTTTTTAGTTTGTTTAACTTTTTCAAGGTGAGCACGTACGTTGATAAGAGACACAAATGAAAGTTTTTAAATCTATTGTTCGTAGTTGGGATACTCACAAGTTCACGGAAGTTTGGAAAGTTATTATGATAATACCTCAATTAAGAATATTATATTTTGGTATTTTTACCAATTTGTGAATTTTATTTCTTAATTAAGACAAACTATTGCATTGTAGTGGTAACCGAACTATTGCACTTTAGTGATAACCGAACTACTAAATTTTAGTGAAAACCGAGCAAACTAATTCCAGTTGAAACCGATCTTCTTAATTTTCAAAATTATACGGTTTATTTCTTTGACTTGTAAAATCCCTTGAAACATTAACTTGTTTTCCCGGTTTTGTCAAGAATTGTAAAATCCCGTGTAGTTTCAAGAATTAAAACACTAAAAAGACAACTTAATTAAACATAATTTCTTTCTACCACCGTTCGATCAAACAAGTAATCTTTTATCATACAAATTTCTCAATGACGACTCTTGCTGACAAAGCGATTCTTTCGGGTGCTTACAATAGTCCACCTATGTTGGAAAAAGATATGTACGATTCTTGGAAAATCAGAATGGAGCTATACATGATGAATAGACAACATGGTCGAATGTCCTTTAAATCCGTGAAAAAATGGTCTTCATCTCGGCCTACGATTGAGGGAGAATGAGTATGAGCTAGACCAAGAAAGAAAATACTCTGAGTTATCTGCTACAGATGCAATTCAAGCTGATTGTGATGTCAAGGCAACAAATATCATTCTCCAAGGATTACCACCAGAGGTCTATGCACTTGTTAGCAATCATCGAATCGCCAAGGAACTTTGGGAAAGAATTCAACTTCTCATGCAAGGAAATTTTCATTGACAAAACAGGAAAGAGAGTGTAGTTTATGATGAATTCGATAAGTTTGCTTATAAGAAGGGGGAAACACTACGTGATTTCTACTTGAGATTTTCACTGCTACTCAATGACATGAACATCTACAATGTGAAACTGGAACAATTTCAAGTGAATAAGTTTTTGAATACTCTTCCTCCTGAGTGGAGCAAATTTGTGACCGATGTCAAAGTGGTTCAGGATTTGCACACAACTAATATTAATCAGCTTCATGCTTATTTGGGACAACATGAATTTCATGCAAATGAAGTTCGTTTAATGCATGAATGCAACTCAGATTTGCTGTGGCTTTGGTTGCAACCTATCAGATAACCCTTGTCCCCATAATCAAACTCATCTGAACTCTACCAAAACTCTTAATTTTCAACAACAAGTTTCACTCATATCAGTCTCCATAGTATGGATCACCTTATCAGTCTCAACAATACTCAAACAATAAATCATCAACACCTCTTTCAATCACTTATCCATCCAATGATTATCAATTATTAGTTTACCATAACGTTAATTCTCCACAATCATCCATTCCTCAAATGGAATATGCTCTCATAGTTATCCAACAACACCAACAACCTGAATTTCCCCAACTAGACTCAGGTCTAACTGTTCCAGTGTTCAAGCAAGGTGACGATCCCATTGATGCCATAAACCATATGATGTCATTCCTATCAGTTGTCGTCACATCTCGCTATCCTACTACCAACAACCAGCTAAGGAACTCGTCAAACCCTAGGCAACAAGCTACCATTAATGATGGAAGAGTAACTTTACAACCAGTTCCAGGGAGACAAATTTCTTTTGCTACGGGTACCACTAGGACCTACACTCCAGGAGCAAGTGGAAGCAATTTTGGGAAACAAAGGACTGTTATTTGTTACAACTGCAAAGGGGAAGGACACATGTCCAAACAATATACTAAACCTAAAAGGAAACGGGATGATTTGTGGTTTAAGGATAAAGTGTTGTTGGTACAAGCTCAAGCAAATGGTCAAATTCTAAACGAGGGGGAACTAGCAGTTTTAGCAGATCCAAGAATTACAGAAGGTCAAGCCACACAGACTGTCATTACTCACAATGCTGCTTATCAAGCCGATGATTTGGATGCATATAACTCTGATTGTGATGAACTCAACACTGCCAAAGTTGCTCTCATGTCGAATTTATCTCATTATGGTTCAGATGCTCTCGCTGAGGTACACAATCCTGATAATGTAGATAACAATATGATTAATCAAGGTGTGCAGGTGATGTCGTCTTCTGAACAGTCGAATGTTGTGAACCATTCATAAACTGAAATAACTAGTGATAGCAATATCATTCCTTATTCTTAGTATGTGACAGAATCACAACAGGCAGCTGTTTAGAATTTCAAACTCCATCTGCACAATCAAAAGCACTGATATTATCTTTAGTTTAAACAATTGAAAACCCAAGTAACCAATTTTGTACTAAGATAAAATTTCTGGACAATTAAAAGTGTCAATGTACTTAACTGCTTGAGCTTGAAAGATTATAAAGAACAACGTTAAAGGTTTTGAAAGAACGGGACACATGTTGATTTTTTTAAAAAGTAAATATAACATTTCATATTCATGTGAACAGCCTGTCGAGATTGATCGTCTTAAACAAACTCTTTCTGAACATTTAAAAGAAAAGGAATCTTTAATGCAAACAGTTACTCTACTCAATAATAATTTTAAGAAAGAAGAATCTAGAAATATTGATAGAGAAATTGCTTTAGAAAAGAAGATCAAACAGCTAGAAAATATCATTTATAAAAGAGATCAATCAGCACAAACTATTCATATGTTGATGAAACCTTAGTTTTTCTATGATCATGCCACTAAACAAGCTCTAGGTTTTCAAAATCCTTTCTATCTGAAGAAAGCTCAGCAGTTGGAACCAAAGCTTTATGATGGTAATGTCATTAAGAACACTAGTGCTATTGTGATTCTGACTCCGAAAAGGACCCTTAGGCTTGCTGAGAGGTCTGTTCGAAAATGCTGTTAAAACACAGGACTCCAATGGTTTTAGAAAAGAAAGTTAATACCACACCAGTTGATTACGCTGTTCTCAACCAACTTTCTCAAGATTTTGAAAAACAATTTGTTCCATAAACTGAATTATCTGCTGAACAAGCCTTTTGGTCTTAGAATTTTATGAATTCTTCAGCTCCTAGTCCTTCTTGTAGACTGACTCGGGTGAACTTACTCCTTTTTACATATAAATAAATATAAACATATATAAATATATAACAAGGAACAACATCCGCGAAATCAATAAATCCGGAAGTAGTATAGAGTGTCTCCGGGTCGTTATGTCCCAACGAGGCTAGAATGGAAAATCGAATGACGAATTGATAATTGATGTTTGAATATGACAAGGATGTGATTGGGCACTAAACCTAATTAGCAAAAGCACACAAAGATAAGCAAGGAAAATAAGCTAGAATGAGCATAAAAGCTAGAAAAGACAGAAAGGCAAAAAAACACTTAAAAACTTTTAAACTAAGACACAAATAAGCTCAAATAAGCTTAAGACTAAACCAAATAAGCTAGACTAACTCTAAATAAGCAAATTCAGCAAGCAATTAAGCTAAGCTAAGCAGGAGAAACTCAGCAGTACCAACGACAGTACTAACAGTATTAACTAACAGTACTAACTTGGAGTTAGTACTGCTAGCTTGGAGTTAGTACTGCTAGCTCTAACAAACGCAATGAATCAAGAAATAAGCAAATAACCTAAAACAGATTATTAACTATCCCTAATAAGTACTCAGGCATAAGAATAAGCAACTGCAATAAGCTAGAATGGAGAATAAGCTAAAAAGCTACAAACTGATAAACTCTTAGAATCACTATGAAAAGATGAATAAACTTAAGTAAGCTCTACTAAAGACAGCAAACGAAAATGGGCTTAATCTACTATAAAAAGCTAAGAAAATCTTAAATAGGCAGAAACAATAAGCTAATAAGCAGAAATGAACCAACAGTTCTAACAGTACTAACTACCAGTACTAACTTGGAGTTAGTACCGCTAGCTTTGAGTTAGTACTGCTAGCTTTAAAATCCAAAAAAATGAACTAGCAGTACTAACTATGGGTTAGTACTGCTGGTTCCAAACAGCCCTTAAAGTTTTCAAAAATCATTTTTTCTTTTTATTTTAAGCTGATTTGGTCCTAAGTTGTTAAAAACAGATTATCAAAGAACAAAATAAGACACTTATAATCAAGAATAAGCACTTAAATAAGCTGAATTAGTTACTGTTTTTAACAAATGAACTAACAGTACTAACTAAGAGATTTGCACAAATCACTTTTAAACTAACAACTAAGCAAGATAAGCACTAAACATCATAATAAAGCATAAATAAGCAAATATAGGTAACAAATAAGTACTATAAGCAGTTCTGCAGTAGATAAGAAAAGTAAGAAAAAGAGAGACTTACAACACCCTTGCTCAAAACAGGGCTAAACCAAGAATCTACAAGCTCTAGCTTGTATAAAACAAGCTAGTAGTGTACATAAGCCCATCCAGAACTGGCTTATCATCCATAAAATAAGTTGTGGTGTATTTGAGAGTGATTTTCATGATTTTCTCTTAACTACTTAGCTTTTTTTCTTTTACTAAAAACAGCTTATAGATAAAGCTTGGAGTGAGAGCTTCTAACACATTTTGAAACACACAAATCAAACACTTAAGTAGTTGATTTTAAAAACTTAACTTTTTTAAACTCTAAACTTCAATCTTTCATTATTTCGTAAAAAAGAGTACAAGGAAGTAAAATAAACTGGATAAATGCTAAAATGATTTAAAAAAAATACAATAAAAACTAAAATAAGCTAAGATATCTAAGATTAACTAGTTGCCTCATAGGCTTACAAAAGGCTCTATTTATAGCTGAAGTCTTCTCTTCTTGGACTGTTAATTGTACCAAGATAAATCTGGACAATAAAAGTGTCAATGATACTTTAACTGCTGAGCTTGAAAGATACAAAGAACAAGTTAAAGTTTTGAAAGAAGGACAAAATGTTGATTTAAAGAGTAAAGATAATGTTTCATATTCATGTGAATAGTATGTAGAGATTGATCATCTTAAACAAACTCTTTCAGAACATGTAAAAGAAAATGAATCTTTAATGCAAACAGTTACTCTTCTAAAAAATGATTTTATGAAAGAAGAATCTAGAAATATTGATAGAGAGATTGCTTTAGAAAAGAAGATCAAACAGCTAGATAATATTGTTTTTAAAAGAGATCAATAGGCATAAATTGTTCACATGTTGACGGAACCTCAGTTTTTCTATAATCATACCACTAAACAAGCTCTAAGTTTTCAAAATCCTTTCTATCCGAAGAAAGCTCAGCAGTTGGAACCAAACCTTTATGATGGTAATGTCATTAAGAATACTAATGCTATTGTGATGCCTGAATCCGAAGAGACCCTAATGCTTACTGAAGAGAGTCGTTCAAAAATGATTTTAAAACAACATGATCCAATGATGTTAGAAAAGAAAGTTAATACTACACCAGTCGATTATGCTGCTCTCAATCAACTTTCTTAAGATTTTGAAAAATAATTTGTTCCACAAACTGAATTATCTACTGAACAAGCCTTTTGGTCTCAAAATTCTATGAATTCTTCAGATCCTAATCCTTCTGATAGACCCACCAAAGTTGAGGTTCCGAAAGAACTTCCTAAAGTCAGCATGGTAAATACGAGTTTGAAGAAACTCAAACACCATCTTGCTGGTTTTGATGTGGTTGTCAAAGAAAGAACCATGGCCATAGCTATTACTGAGGGCTCGTGGGGGTTTGAACATACAAAAGCTTGTTTTAGGGATGAAATAATTCCATTTGTAAAAGCACTAAAGGACTTATTCAATACATTCGATCAATATTTGATTGATGAACTTTCTGAAGTCCAAAATGTCTTTCATCAAATGGAACAGGCTGTGGAACAACATCGTTTAGAGTCAAAAACATTTGAAGTTAAAATGAATCAAGTTTTGAACGAAAACGAACGACTCTTGGAACAAGTCATCAACAAAGATATAGTGAACATAATTATGAATTCTTCTGTGGATAATGCTTCTGTGTATGTGCATGAATGTGAAAAGTGTCTCAAACTTGAGACTGAGCTTCTCAATAAAAAGGATTTCATTGAAAAAGAGACTTACGATAAACTGTTCAGAAGTTTTACCACTCTTGAAAAACATTGCATCTCTTTAGAAGTTGATACTCAACTTAATCAGGAAATTTTTCAAAGAGAAATATCTGTTTCAAATCAAAGTGCTCTAAGTTTTGATCAATATTTTGAATTAAATGAATTGAAAGCTCAGTCCCAAGAGAAAGACACGATCATAAAGAAGTTGAAAGAGAAAATTAAATCTCTAAGTGAAAATATGAATGAGGATAAGGTCAAGAAGGACATAGAAGAGATTGAAACGAGAAATATTGAATTGGATTTTATGGTGTCAAAGCTTATTGCTAAGAATGAACATTTGAAACAGACCTATAAAATGTGATGCTTTAGTTAGTCAAGTCAATCAAAAGTCTGTAGAAATCTCTGATTTAAATGTAAGTCTTCAAGAAAAAGATTTGGTCATTACAGCTCTCAAGAATGAATTAAGAAAACATAAAAGAAAAGATTTAGTTGATAATGTTGTTACCAAATGCCCTATTGCTCCAAAAATGCTTAAAATTGATGCAAAATATTTAAACCCTAGATTGTTGAACAATAGGTCAGCTCACTCTGATTACCTTAAGCACACTCAGGAAGAAGCTGCGATTCTTCAAGAAATAGTGGAACAAGGAAAATCACAAAATCCTCTAAATACTTCCTTAGACTCTGCTTGTAAGTATACAAAACAAATTCAGGAGTTGCTTATAATAATCGGACAAACCTGCCCTAGCATCAATAATTCAAGTGATAAATTAGTGGTTGTGACCCCCAAAGAACAAGGACAAAAGAGTTAGATTCACTGAGCCCGTCATATCCTCAGGAAACACAAACACAAAAACAGCTTCATCATCAAACCTAGTTTCTAACAAACCTATGTTGTCTTCTACAGGAGCAAAACCGTCTACTAGTGCTAGCGGATCACAGCCTTTAGGCAATACAAAGAAAGATAAGATTCTGCGAACACCAAGTAGTACTCAAAAGAATAAAGTAGAAGCCCACCTTAGGACAGTTAAATCTAGTTTGAAAAATAAGAATTGCTTTGTTGAACCTAAAGGAAATGCAAATGTGCAGCATTCCAAGCTTAATGCGAATTCTGAACTTTTATGTGTTAAGTGTAATGGTTGCATGCTTTCTGATAATCATGATTTGTGTGTTCTTGACTTCATCAATGATGTGAATGCTCGTACTAACTCTAAAACTGTTAAGAAAAGTTCAAAGAGAAAAGTTTGGAAACCAACAAGAAAAGTGTTCACAAATATTAGATACACTTAGAGACCTACTGGTCGGACCTTCACTATAGTAGGAAATGCGTGCCCTTTAACTAGGATTACCACAACTGTTGAAGTGCCCCTTAGGAAACCAACTGCTCTAGAAGGTGATACACCTAAGCCTGTTGTAACATTGGTTTACTCAAGGAAACCTAGGAAATCTAAAACTAATGTTCCCGTTAGCAAACCTAAGATTATTAAATCTATATCTGCTAACAAAAAGAAACCAAGTAAATCTTAAGGATCCATAGTTTTCGATGTTCTATCTTCCTTTCTTAATGAATGCAGGTCGTCCAAATTGTTCTCTGGTATTTGGATTCCGACTGCTCCAAGCATATCACCGGAGATCGCTCTCAGCTTACCAATTTCGTCAATAATTTTTTGGGTACAATCAAATTCAGAAATGATCACGTGGCAAAGATATTGGGATATGGTGATTATTAGATTGGGAATGTTAGAATATCAAGGGTTTACTACGTAGAAGAATTTAGACACAACTTATTATCCGTTGGGCAATTCTGTGATTCGAACCTTGAAGTTGCTTTTCGTCAACACACCTACTTCATTCGTAATCTCGAAGGTGTTGATCTATGACTGGATCTCGAGGCAAAAATGTGTATACCTTGTCTCTTGGAGATATGATGGCGTCCTCTCCTATATGTCTCTTGTCAAAGGCCTCAAAGACTAAGTCATGACTATGGCATCGACGTCTATCTCATCTGAACTTTAGTGTAATCAATAATTTAGCCAGACACGGTCTTGTCTGAGGTCTTCTTAAGCTAAAGTTTGAAAAGGACCATCTGTGTTCTGCGTGTGCAATGGGAAAAAGCAAGAAGAAACCCCACAAACCTAAATCTAAAGACACCAACCAAGAAAAACTCTATCTCTTACACATGGATCTTTGTGGACCAATGCATGTCGCAAGTGTTGATGAAAAGAAGTACATCCTTGTCGTTGTCGATGATTACTCTCGATTTACATAGGTAAAATGCTTAAAGGCAAAAGTTGAAGCTCTAGATTGCATAATCAAGTTTCTCAAGATGATCCAAGTGAGGCTAAAAGTACCTGTCCAACGAATCAGAACAGATAATGGAATTGAATTTGTTAATCAAACTTTGCGTGAATATTATGAGAAGGTTGGCATCTCTCAAGAAACATCTGTTTCTAGCTCTCTATAGCAAAATGGTGTCGTTGAAAGACGTAATCGTACGCTAATTGAAGCTGCCCGCACAATGTTGATTTATGCAAAAGCTCTGTTTTTCTTATGGGCAGAAGCAGTTGCTACTGCATGTTACACCCAAAATTGTTCCGTTATACGTCGTCGTCACGAAAAAACACCATATGAGCTTTTACATGACAAACTTCTCGACTTATCATTTTCCCATGTATTCGGTGCACTCTGGTATCCGACAAATGTTAATGAGAACTTAGGTAAGTTACAACCGAAAGCTGATATTGGTATTTTCATTGGCTATGCACCCACAAAGAAAGCATTTTGAATTTACAACCAACGCACCAGTCGAATCATCGAAACAATTCATGTAGATTATGATGAGCTGACAATAATGGCTTCTAAACACAGCAGTTCAGGACCCGCACTTCATGAAATGACTCCTGCAATAATCAGTTCAGGACTC
>BQNB010007532.1:0-19074 GCA_026074375.1 Tanacetum coccineum
AAAAGTTAACAATTCTAAAAATATAAAAATGCCTAAAAGTTACTGTTTAAATAAAAAGTAATTAAACTTATTAAATTTAACCCTAATTTAATTAATTAAATTAAATTAAACTAACAAAAGTTAACTGCTGTTAAAACAAAAGGACTAACAGGGAAGGGACATAAGGACTAACGGGGCAATAGGGTAGTTAACCACAGGGACTAACAATACTAACTATAAAATAGAAAATTACACAATTGGTCCCTGCACACCAACCCGATTACAAAAAGGGTCCAAAGTGCTTATTATCAAAAAGCTATAAAAGCAAACTTGTAAAGGGGATTATGGTGAAGCTTTTTCATAAAAAGCACATTGCCTGAAATGAACTTAATAAGCCAGAAAAGTAGCTTTTTAGTGGCTGCAGAAGCTCAATAAGCTTATTGGCTTATTTTCTTTCTTATGGGGATTTAAGCTAACAAAATAAGCTACAACTAATGGGGAACAGTTAATAAGGAGAGGGGAATCCTAAATATAAGCTATGGCTTCCTAATAAGCCCTAAAATAAGCTGATCTATTATTAAGCTAAAATGACAGTTTATAAAAGGCAGAAATATGGGAACTTTAAGCTACTATTAAGCTAAATAAATAAGAGAATTAAGCTACTAAATTTTGGGAACTTAAAGAGGTACCTATGGGCTATAATAAAAAGCCATAAAAGCCTAAGGCTTAATTATGCAATAAGCTAGAAAAGGGGGCTGAATTTAGGTGTTCAGCACCAGGGGAGGCAAACAGTGGGCATAAGGGCTTTTTTAGGCTTATGCAATAAGCACTTAAGAGCTTTTTACCCAAAACCAACCACAAACAGATTAAAAGGGCCCATAATAGAGCTTAATCCCAAATTTTGAGTTTCTAAAAGTGACATTTGCCTGCTGATATTAGGTGTTGAAATTGGGGGCTTACAAAGAAATGGGGTTTAGGTTCATTGACTTTTACTTGGTCAATTTAATTATGACAGAACTAAGGGTGTTTTATTGGGCTAGTTTATGACTTAAATGACACAACAAAGGTGTGCTTAAGCTGTGTCAACAGCTTAAGCTTTTAAGCACAATGTAAGCTTATGAATTTTGGCATGAAAAACAAATGACCCTTAAAAACTTATTTTTAAATTAAAACTTGTGAGTAAAATGGCTTAAATGAGCCTACACACTCAGCCAAGAATTGCTGAGTGCCTTTGACCCATGGTGGTGCTCAATTCGACCCATTTTAAGACTAAACCAAACACTCCCTTAATATATAAAAATCGGTTTTTTATCCTTTTTTAATGGAGTAAAAGCTGAGAAAAGGATTTAGAGGGTGTGTTTGATGACTTTTACACATTGTTATACATATTCAAACAGAATTAAAAGCCTGAATTAGACTTTTAATTTTGACAGTAGTAATATCAAGAAATACTTAACTTTTTTATTAGAAATGGAAATATTACAACATAAACTTTTAACTGAAGCTAAGTTACACTAATTGCTTAAGAAAAATACATAATTTAAAACATTTAACTAAAAAAAACAAGGTAAAAAATTGGTGTGGCTTCGGGTTGTCTTCTTTTCTTTTATAGAAGTCCAAAATGCATTCTTTGTCTTGGGTTGTGTTTGCTGTGAGTGTATAAAGTCTCACAAGCAATCATAGCCCTTCATTCACCCTTACACATCATTCTCAGCCATTGAAGGTCTTCGGGTTGAGTGGGATTGCCAGGGTGGCTTTTTATAAAGGTATTGGGTTGTGGGAAATGGTATGGGGAGAGCAGGGAAAGTACTAGGGAGGTGGTTTGGAGCTAAAAACTGTGGGAGAGCCGGTTTTAGGGTTGGCGGGAAAGAGGTTGAGGTACAGGGGTGGGTGCAGGGTTTAAAAGAAAGAATTGAAAAAGATGCAACATTTACCCCCCAACTTTACCTCTCTTTTCATTTTCTTAAGCCCCCAAAAACAGTTATAAAAGAAGTTTGGAAATTGACACTTAAGGCCCCCCGCGTTTTATAACAAAAGAGTTAAAAGGAAAGTTTATGAAATTGCAAAAATGGTCCCTCTGGTTATAAAACAAAAGGAAGTGGAAGGGTTTTGGCAAATTGCAAAACCAGCCCTTGTGTTTGGTTTTTCTATTTTTCTTTTTAAAACAACTTTCAAACTTGGCATTTTTGGCCCTTTTCTTTATTTTTTTCATTTTTTAATTATAAAACAAGGTTTTAAAATTTACATTTTGGTCCTTGTGTTTTATAAAAAGGGTTTTTTTTTTGGGATCCAACAGTATTCTTCAGTTCCGGCTCCGGTTTGACTGCTGATTCTTCTGTATTGACTCTGACTTTGGCATTTTTGGACTTTGGCCTTGATTTTGCACAGTCTTTTCCATTCCATGCTCAGTTTTGTCATTTTGGCTTGGTTTTCTGTCTTTTTGATGATATCCACTTCCTGCACAATAAAAATGCAAAACAAACATATATTTGGCAGTTTTTGTCTGTTTTTGGTCATTTAAGCTCATTTTTAGAGGTAAAAGATATGTGTAATTAAGCACTTATCAAATCCCCCAAACTAAGGTATTGTGTGTCCTCACGCAATGTTATGAAGTAAACATGTAAGCCCCGTTTTCACCATTTTCTGAATTTACACTAACTACAATAAAAACTAAAAAATATTTTTGGACTTTTTCATTTTTAACATGTTGTGACTTTCTTTATTTATTAAACTGGATCATAGAATGAGAAGCGCCTCGTAGAGTGATCTACGGTTGTCCTACGGATAATTTCATCGTCCTCGATTATTTCACAAGTTCAAGCTAGTAATTAAACAATTCATTGTCGCTATAAGTTTTTATGTTATAGCCTCATACAACGCGAAATTATGAACTTGTGAATTTTTTAAAACTACAACATGGATATAAGAATTGAATGTGTGTACTCATTTTTAATTTAACCATAGATCAACTTATTTCATAGTCTAATTCAAATGAATCATGACTCAAGCAACATACTTATAAGACTTCGAAACTTGATTTCGAGTTTAAACTTTAGAACTTTTTGCAACATATTAACCTTATAATCTATATGTTCATTTAAAGCTTAGGGATGCGTAGCCTTTGTTTGAACCCTACCTCTGTGGTTAACGGTGTAGGATATCACAATCAACGGACTGATGTTCTTAGTTTGCAAAACACCCCGTTGCTGCGTAGTGGGAAATCACATCAAACCCGTATTCCTAATATGGCTAAGGATTGGTTCTTAGTAGAAACCCTCACCCTAGATCCTTTCTTTCTAATATGAGATATCACGAACACACAAACTCTCTAGAAGTATAGATGTCTCTTTTGAACCCCACCTCGGTGCTAAGCGGAGTGGGATATTCACGGAACATCTTTTTACCTTGCCTCCATTACATATCAACTGCATGCTTCATTGGCAAAATTCAATATTCATGCATTTTGCATTCAATTATTCATGCTTCTTGGCATTTATCTTTTAAAATCACTATAATTCCTCGCTTTTTGGGGTTAACTCAAGTTTACCAAATTTGAAGATTTTTCTGAAACATCGATTGGAACTTAGTTGAATTAATTGAGTAGCGTATGATTTAGGTGGATTAGAATTTACGGGAGAGAAAACCACATGTTATCGTTTAATTTTTTAGAGAATCTTGCTTAGCACGTATACTTATATTTAACTCTATCATTTCTGTTCTTCACTATTATTTAAAATTCACATAGGCTTTAGAATTCGTGGTAAAGTTGGCCTAAAGGGTAGCTAGGGCTCAACACGCCGCATCAAGTCAAAATTTATTTATTCTACCCAAAAGAAAAAGCAAAACTGTGACAAAACAATCTATTATATTTTTGAAAATTTTTCTAATTTTTTCATTCAAATTTTTTTTTTGGTATTTTGGTGGTAAACGGTGTTTACGTAGGTAACAATGCTGCAGGCAACAATCAAATCGAAGATACCCCCCCATAACTAGAAACTAACATCGTCCTCGATGTTTTGAAGGGTATACATTAATCTAAAGGCGTTTATGCGGTATGCAAAAGATAAAACGTTAGTACCCCCCCCCCCCCCCCCCCCCCGATAAGTTTTAGCGATATCGGATTCCCAATTGAAGCTGAAGTTGTGAAATCTTGATGAATGACAAAAAACTGAGAGTATTCACAATCCGGCATATCCTGGACAATAACACAATCAACAACAACCATGGAAAACACGGGTAAGGAAAAAGATAGCTATTTACACAATAAACACAAAAACTTATTTAAACACTACATACTACTAACTACTTCTCGATTAAGCTCTATGATAAGCATGGGGTGCCTCCCACGAAGCGCTTGTTTAGGGTCGCGATGCTTGACCCATCACAAGGATTTATTGGTCCTTGAGGAAACAAGTGGAAATTAAAATCATCATGGACTTTCATTCAGTGACACGTTATGTATTGATTTTCATGAAAAGTTCCACTCCGATGAGATACATGGCTTAGGAAGAATGATACTTTTGAAATTGACGGGATTCTAATATGTGTCTTCTTCCCCAGGAGAGAAGTTAAGGTGAATTAACGGGAATGAAAAGAAATGGAGAAAGATCCATACAACATAAGCGAAAATGGATTCACTAGAAGGTATGAAATCTAACTCAAGGGTGGGCAAAACATTAAGCACATGAACTCTTGGTTCTCTTGTTTGGAAAATATTTCCCACCACATCCATTGTGAAATTGCCCAGCTCGGGGCATCTTAAAGAATCATTCCTACTCTGGTTGAGACTCTGATCTGAGCGAGTTCATGGAGAACTCCTCATGATAAATCACTCCCTATTGGAAGCGATGATATGAATTGACTCGAAAAGATCAAAGATGAACGAATCATATTTAGTAACAAGGAAGAATAAGTATAAGTAGTGGTAAGACACTACTATGTCTCCTCAATAGTGATCGTTGGAGTAAGCGGGGGGTGAGGGGGATTCATAATCTGGAAGAGATAAGTCTGAAAGGAGTAGTGGGACTGCCTCTACTTGGCTCATTCCATAATTAAAGCAGAAAGTTTCGATTCGGGCAAAGAATTATCAAAGGTGTTAGTCTCCTCCAGAAAAGGTTAGGAATGTGGAGTAAGACTTGTCACAAACAAAACGGAAGATGGAATCCGGGACTTATCTTTTAATGCACTTCGATTTAGCAACAAGACGATTGACATTCAACCATTTTTCACGAAGGTATCTGTCTTGATTAAATGATTGTCTATCCTCGAATCCTTCAACTTCTGGAATAACAATCTCCTACCTGCGAGCTAACTGGCTCAGTATTGGGAGTGATGCACTCAACATAACTCGACATGTTATAGGTAAGGAATCTTCATCAGTCGAAGTAGAATCAACGTTAGAATCAGAGAAATCCTCAGATTGTTCTTTTGAAAATGTCAAGATGGCGGAGATTTGTCATGAAAAGGCACTTCCACACACTTTGGGAACACCTTGGGATTCACTTGGGATTGGGACAAGGATTTACAACCATTGACTTTATGATTTTCTCTGTCCGGTGCCGTATGCGAAATTATGTCAAGATGCTCATTCTCCATTATTATGAGAGTTTTATAACGGGCTCCTCGGTGAAAAACGGGTGTGTTTGCAATGTTTAGTCCTCGTCATCCTCATATCACAAATGGAATCTTCCAAATAGCGCTCTTTCAGCTCGCTTGCTCTTCTCAATTCGCTTTTTTCTCTCTTTCTTTTGCATAGTTTGAGCAGAATCAAAATCTTGACCAAGGTTGTCAATTGAGTATTTAGATGCTCAAATCCAGAATTGAATTTGGTTTTTGAGAATTGAAAAACTTCATTTGTAGAATTTAAAGGATCTGATGATAGACGGTATATTGCGGAGGTTGAATTTGGTCAAACCGAAAGAATTAGAATCATAGCAAGGATTTTGCTAATGCTAATATCTTCATTCATTGGTTGACACTGAAAAGTCTCATGTGGAACTCCAACAATAGTCCACGACAAAGGAATTGTTGTTGAAGACTTTGCAGGATTTTGTGAGAAATTTAATGTCTTGATTTGTAACACAGTCGATTGGATAAAGGAACTTGAGGTGAAACAATCGTAACTCATAATGAATTTGTTCCAAAATTCTCATAAGAATGAGTCGGGGTTGTTTTTTTTTGGATGATGGGTTGAATATCGGGTGTTTTTTAGATGAGTACGGAGTTAAAACATGTTGGGGTTTACACTCCGAATTCTTTACAATAAAAAACAAATCTCACCTTCTTATTCATTGCAACCCATTTTGGCATTGACCATAATTTTTTGGTATTTGCACACTTTTTTCGAGCTTGTGGGATCTCATTAACAGTTGTTTGGTTGGGTTCTCGGTTAGAGATTTAATCGCAGTTTCGGTGGACAATTATAACCAACTATGGCACTATCCCAACAAGGACTTACTAGTGCATCGTGACAAAAGATGCCATCTAACGAATCACCACACTCGCAAAAACACTCTGTGGTCGATTGGTGGAGATTTTTGTGAGGAATTGCACACTGGGGTCTTGTTGACAACGTTTGGCTCTCGAGGACGCAATTTAACAAGTTGGAATTGTCATTGGATGACTTGGAAGTATTTTTGAAACTTGTGAAAAAAGCTTCTTCCAATATCTTTAGTGTCAGGTTTCACATTCTAGACAATTAAGACCATGCCCAGGTCTCCACAAGCGAAACAATTCCTTTCAATCTTAATGTGTGTTGAGACGATTGGGCATTGGAACAAGAATCTTGTTTTTGAGTTTCTCTTTGAACTAACATAAGGCTGAAGTGATGCCAATTTCCTACAAGCGATACATTGCTTTAAACGTTTAATGGACCGATAGATCGAATGATGTCATAAGATTTAAATGAAGAGGGAGTAAGGAAAGAATTAAATGATACGAAGAAAAAGATGATTATTTTGGTTTTTTCGAATTTATTAAACATATTCACAATCTATTTTAAACGGACAAGAGATAGACAACTTAAACCTGATAATCAATCTTACTTCACGGTAGCTCTCAGTATGAAAAACGAACAGATGAGCGGAGGAGAGGGATAGCGCGAAGCTTATTTCTCCTTTCGGGTCGTAGTTCCTAGGAACAACCCTCCTTATACCCACTTTATAGTTTGTTAATCAAATCGAGGTGAGCCGTATATCGTAAGTGACACAAAAGGCAAGTTTTTGAATCTTTTGTTCGATTTGGGAACTAAAAAGTTCACCGGAACTTATTATGGAGAATACCTCAGTTGGGAATATTCTTTTAATGGTGTTCTTTTACCACCTTGTGAATTTTATTCTATTTATGGACAATGTTTTTATATTTTTGGTTTTTCTTTTGTTTTTTTTATATGATACTTATATTAAAAGAAAGGAAAATATTTTTGTATTTTATAAATTTTTATAAAAAATAAAAGAAATATACACAAATTAGTCAAACGATACGATAATCGCTTCACAGCCTCCCCGGCAACGGCGCCATTTTGATACTCCGCCTTTTGCAAGGCTGATGAGTACGATTCGATTGTAGTATAGGATACGTAATTATTCCGAGAGATTAAAAATCAATTCCTTTTATCCAAAGGAAAATCAATTTAAAACTACCCGGGTCGTTGTCCCCGTTGAGGCGTGAATGGAAGATCGAAGACGTTTGATTTGGATTGGATATTGCTTTTACAATTGTTAAACAAATGAAAACTTAAATCTACGGGAAGCATAAACAAGGAAATAGATGACCTACACTACGGGAAGCATAAGTAATTATTGGGAAATCCTAAAATACAATTTATACTAAAAACGGGAAACAGAAATAGGTATCGGGAAACCCTAATATTAAAGATTAAGAAAAATAAATGCTAAATTAAATTAAAAATTAAAATTAAATTCTAATTAACTTAATTTGAAAAATAAAAAAAACTAGAATTAAAACGGAGGTCGTTTGAATGTAAAACGAAAAGAAACGGTAAAACGCACCGGGTAAAACGGGTCTAAGACTGAATTTTATGAAAAATTAGACCTATACTAAATATTATATTTTTCCTACATACTAAATGACAAAAGAAAATTTTATAAAAAAGAAAAATATTTTTTTGTTAATTTTCTGATTTTTTATGAATTTATAAAGATTTATAACTAATTAATACTAAGAAAATAGAAAAAGACAAAAAATAAAAGCTATAAAAATTCTGAAAAAATAAAACTAAATAGAGAAAAATCTAACAATTCTAAAAATATAAAAATGCCCAAAAGTTATTAATTATATAAAAAGTAATTAAACTTATTAATTTTAAACCTAATTTAATTAATTAAATTAAATTAAACTAACAAAAGTTAACTGCTGTTAAAACAAAAGGACTAACAGGGAAGGGACATAAGGACTAACGGGGCAATAGGGTAGTTAACCACAGGGACTAACAATACTAACTATAAAATAGAAAATTACACAATTGGTCCCTGCACACCAACCCGATTACAAAAAGGGTCCAAAGTGCTTATTATCAAAAAGCTATAAAAGCAAACTTGTAAAGGGGATTATGGTGAAGCTTTTTCATAAAAAGCACATTGCCTGAAATGAACTTAATAAGCCAGAAAAGTAGCTTTTTAGTGGCTGCAGAAGCTCAAAAGCTTATGGCTTATTTTTCATAGCTTATTGGGGCTTAAGGCTACTAAATAAGCTAAAATTAAGGGGATAAGCTAATAATACTAGGGAAGACCTAATTAAGCTATGGCTACCTAAATTAAGCCTTAAGATAAGCTGAAATCAATAAGCTAAATCTAAACAGTTTATTATAAAAACAGAAAAAGGGGAACTTTAAGCCTATAATAAGCTAACTAAATAAGCTTACTAACTAAAATAAGCTGCTAATCCTAAGACAACTACCTATAAGCTAAATTAATAAGCAATAAAATCCTAGGTTTTAATTTGAATTAAGCTAGAAAAATGGGGCTAAACCCTGGTGCTCAGCACCAGGGGAGGCCAATGCAGTGGGCATGAAGGGGTAATTTTGGCTTATGAAAATAAGCACAAATGTGCTTTTTAGTCAAAACCAACCAAAAACAGATTAAAAGGGCCCATAATAGAGCTTAATCCCAAATTTTGAGTTTCTAAAAGTGACATTTGCCTGCTGATATTAGGTGTTGAAATTGGGGGCTTACAAAGAAATGGGGTTTAGGTTCATTGACTTTTACTTGGTCAATTTAATTATGACAGAACTAAGGGTGTTTTATTGGGCTAGTTTATGACTTAAATGACACAACAAAGGTGTGCTTAAGCTGTGTCAACAGCTTAAGCTTTTAAGCACAATGTAAGCTTATGAATTTTGGCATGAAAAACAAATGACCCTTAAAAACTTATTTTTAAATTAAAACTTGTGAGTAAAATGGCTTAAATGAGCCTACACACTCAGCCAAGAATTGCTGAGTGCCTTTGACCCATGGTGGTGCTCAATTCGACCCATTTTAAGACTAAACCAAACACTCCCTTAATATATAAAAATCGGTTTTTTATCCTTTTTTAATGGAGTAAAAGCTGAGAAAAGGATTTAGAGGGTGTGTTTGATGACTTTTACACATTGTTATACATATTCAAACAGAATTAAAAGCCTGAATTAGACTTTTAATTTTGACAGTAGTAATATCAAGAAATACTTAACTTTTTTATTAGAAATGGAAATATTACAACATAAACTTTTAACTGAAGCTAAGTTACACTAATTGCTTAAGAAAAATACATAATTTAAAACATTTAACTAAAAAAAACAAGGTAAAAAAAATATGGTGTGGCTTCGAGGTTGTTCTTTTTTCTTTTTAGACAGTCCTAAAATGAATTTCTTCGTCTTGGGTTGTGTTTGCGGGTGAGGTATTAAAGTCTCACAAGCAATCATAGCCCTTCATTCACCCTTACACATCATTCTCAGCCATTGAAGGTCTTCGGGTTGAGTGGGATTGCCAGGGTGGCTTTTTATAAAGGTATTGGGTTGTGGGAAATGGTATGGGGAGAGCAGGGAAAGTACTAGGGAGGTGGTTTGGAGCTAAAAACTGTGGGAGAGCCGGTTTTAGGGTTGGCGGGAAAGAGGTTGAGGTACAGGGGTGGGTGCAGGGTTTAAAAGAAAGAATTGAAAACAGATGAAAATTTACCCCCCAACTTTACCTCTCTTTTCATTTTCTTAAGCCCCCAAAAACAGTTATAAAAGAAGTTTGGAAATTGACACTTAAGGCCCCCCGCGTTTTATAACAAAAGAGTTAAAAGGAAAGTTTATGAAATTGCAAAAATGGTCCCTCTGGTTATAAAACAAAAGGAAGTGGAAGGGTTTTGTGTGTACAATGGCTGAGATTGGCTGTAACTGGGCTAGGATTGGGCCTTCAAAGTCTTCATAGTCTTTGTCAAATGCACACAAATGGGCTGTTGTAATTGATTGAGGGCCCATTTGGTCTTCACAGTCTTCATGTTTTATATGGGCTTTCCTGGCCCATAAGTTGGGTTAAGATTGCATCCAAAGTTTTCTTCAAGTTCCGGCTCGGTTTGATGCTGATTCTTCTGTATTGCTTGAGCTTGGCATTTTTGGACTTTGGCCTTGATTTTGCACAGTCTTTTCCATTCCATGCTCAATTTTGTCATTTTGGCTTGGTTTTCTGTCTTTTTGTTGATATCCACTTCCTGCACAATACAAATGCAAAACAAACATATATTTGGCAGTTTTTATCTGTTTTTGGTCATTTAAGCTCGTTTTTAGAGGTAAAAGATATGTGTAATTAAGCACTTATCATTACGCCATAACCACTTACGTTACGCCATAACCACTTTAGTTACGCCATAAACACTTATGTTACGCCGTAAACCTTCCATTAGGTTACGCCGTAAAGTCCATTTTGCCTATATTTTGGAAAGTCTACATCTGCAAGGTTATGGCATAAACCAACGAATCAGTTACGCTGTAAACCATCAGAAATCTATAAATAAGGGCCGGATTCAGCCTCATTTGGCATCCTTTCTTCCTCCTATAAAAGGGGATGACTGGAACATCACTCCAAGTTATTTCCAGCAATCACCAGCCATCCTAGAAGAGAGGAGCGGGTCCCGATCATCATCAGCATACTAATTTGGTTCGATTATCATGTTTTCATTACTTTTATTAATTGACAGTGATATTGATTTTATGAATACCATTTTCGGCTAAGCTTTTCTTATTCATTATCATTATGATTCATTTATCTCTTGTTAATTTTGGTTATCTGTTTGGTTATATTACTTTGATCATAAGAATGCTAAATGTGATGCTCGCTTACCATGACCAGCGGGACAAAGTCTCGGTTGCTATGACCTGTAGTGCTGGGATTTCACGAGATAAGTAAGGATTTGATGACCATTCGATCCTGACTTTCCCAATTAGTAGAATCATTGAATCATTAAGTTAATTAAGAAGTAATTAGGATTGCACTCTCTTCCCTTGAACCATACTTAAATCATTTCAACTAAAGTTTTGATGTTCTTAAATCCAACCGTGATAATTTAAATTGCTTTCTAGTTTAATAGTAAATAGCCTTGTTTTAGAATCCTTACACATAGCTCTTTGGGTCGACCTCAGACTTATCCCAAGTATACTGTACGCGACCGGGTACTCTGCTCATTAGTGTATATATAGATCTTAGGTGGTTCGCAGTTTATAAATTTAAAACCTGATCTATTTAAAAGAAAATATGCATCACTTATCGGTAATCTAAAAGTACATGAAGTAGTCATGGAAAAAGATTCCAAAATTTACAAAGGCAAAAAGGAAAGGGTTAAGTACATTTCCTTGAAAGCTAAGAAAGAGTCTAGTGATGATGATCTTCGACATTCGAAAACGATGATGAAGAATATACAATGGCCGTAAGGAACTTTAAAAAGTTCTATAGAAGAAAAAGGTAAATTTGTTAGGCAACCTAGTGAAGAGAAGAAATCATTCTGGCAAAGGGATGGTAAGAAAAGAAAGAGTGATAGGAAATGTTTTAGATGTGGTGATCCTAATCATCTCATTGGCAATTGTCCAAAGCCTCGACAAAACAAATACCAAAAGGCATTTGTTGGAGGATGTTGGAGTAAAAATGAAAATGAAGCCGAGGACAAAAACAACGATGAAACTTGTCTCATTGCTCAATCGTCAACTGAGGTAACTCTTAAATCTTCTCATTATAGTGATAATGCTTCTTCTCTTGATGACGATAGTATGCAAATTGAATATGATAACCTATGTGAAATTAGCTTAAAAATTATCAACAAAAATAAAATTTTAAAAACTAAAAGAGATCTTTTATAAAAAGAAATTTTAGAGTTGAATAAGAAAATTAAGAAACTTGAGCGAAATAAAGAAATTGACATAGGGTGTGAATCATGTCAACTACTTTGTTTAGAAAACACTAAACTTAAGGAAACTCAAATTAAATTCGTAAAATTTGACAAAAGCGCTAATTTACTAAGAGAAATGTTAAATGTCCAAAAGTCACCTAGTTGTAAAATAGGTTTAGGATTTGATAGTAGTAAAGCGTCAACAAGCGGAACAAAATCTATTAATTTTATTGGGTCATCCGCTGAAATTGAATGTGACGGATCCACCATAAAGGCGTACGGATCCACCATCCCTGGATCCGTCAAGCAGTTAAAAAGTGACAGAACGTGTTTTTAGCCCTCCTATGTCTTCGTGATCTGATTTTGTCATTGTTAGAAAGAAACTAATACATAATAAGATTGAAGAGTCAAATAGACCGTTTCTAAAACCATCTCTTAAGAATGCTTTAGGTTATGTCAAAACCAAGTCTAGGTCTAAAGCACCTCCACCTAGAAGAAATAATTCTTCTTAACAAAGATACAACACACCTCAACCTAGAAGAAACTCTAGCAGACCAATTTATCAAAATCATTATCCTATAAATTGGAATAACAATCAAAATCAAGGTTTTGTACACATGGGAAATTGTATCCCATTACAATATCCCAACCAAATGCAACAAATCCAAGGGATGTACAACACTAACGTTTTTGGACCCATGAGATATTGGGGACCAAGCGCTTGAGTTTGTTATTACTTAATTAGGATTGCTTGAGAACTTGTTTGGAGCTGGATGAATGGATTAAAGATAACGGTTGCTTCAAACACATGACAGGAAACAAAAGTCTATTCTGTACCTACAAAGCATATGATGGAGGTAATGTTGTATTTTGAAGTAACTTAAAAGGAAAGATCATAGGCAAAGGTACGGTTTCTAATGACTCTCTTACTATATCCAACGTAGAACACGTAGATAACTTAGCTTTCAATTTACTTACTATCGATCAAATTTGTGACAATAAGTGTAGAGTCTTATTTACGGAAGACGGTAGTGAAATAATTAAGGATGGTAAAATCATAGGAAATGACATTAGAAAAAATAGGTTATATGTCATGAAGTTAGGAAATAAGTCTCAAGACAAATTATGTCTTGCCACGGTAGTAGATAATTCTACCTTATGGCATAGAAGACTTGGTCACACAAATATGTGTTTAATCCAATCTTTGTCATCCAAAGAATTGGTTGGGAACTTACCTAAGCTAAAATATGATAAACATTTTTGTGATGCTTGCAAGATAGGAAAACAAGATAATGCAAGTCACAAAGCTAAAAATCTGGTTTCTACTAATAGATGTTTAGAACTTTTACATATGGATTTATTTGGTCCATCCGCTATTAAGAGTTATGGCGGTAATTTATATATTTATTAATAGTAGATGATTATTCAAGATACACTTGGACAAAAATTTTGAAAACCAAAAGCGAAGCTTTTGGAAAATTTGAAATAATAAGTAAGAAAATCCAAAATCAATTAGGATGTTCTATAGTTGCTATTAGAACGGATCACGGTCGGGAATTTGATAACGAAGTACAATACAGAGCTTTTTGTGATGCACGAGGCATTACTCATAATTTCTCGGCTCCTTGTACTCCACAATAAAATGGGGTAGTTGAAAGAAAGAATCGTACTTTATAAGAGATGTCTAAGACTATGTTAAATGAACAATCCATACCTTAAAAGTTGTGGTGCTACGCCGTTGACACTTTAACTTGTATTCTTAATAGAATATTAATCCGACCAATTCTAGGAAAAACCCCTTATGAAACATTTAGAGGTAGGAAACCTTCTTTAGAATATTTCAAAGTATTTGAAAGCAAGTGATTCATATTAAATACTAAAGATTACATAACCAAGTTCGACCCAAAGTCATACGAAGATGTTTTTCTAGGATATTCACAAAATAGCAAAGCCTACATATTTTAAACAAACACACCATGAAAGTTGAAGAATCACTCGACGTGACATTCAACGAAAGTCCTCCTCCAACCAAATTATCATCATTGGTTGATTATGATGTTGGTGAAGAAGAATCTATTGAAAATAAAAGTAAAGTAGTAAATAACAATAATCTAGAAGTTGAGTCCGTAGAAGTTGACGAGGTCGTTAACATTAAAGAGTCTAAAAATCACCCATTAGAACAAGTCATAGGAAATCTTAATCAAAGAACATTAAGATCACAAGCCCAAAACTAAAGTATTGTTTCATCTCGACCATAGAACCCAAAAATGTCAATGTGGCATTAGGAGATAAAAGTTAGGTTGTTGCTATGCAAGAAGAACTAAATAAGTTTTATAGCTAATGATGTTTGGGATTTAGTACCTCTACCTAAGAATCATCCATTATAGGAACAAAATAGGTGTATAGGAATAAGTTAGATAAAAATGGTATTGTGTCTAGGAATACGGCTAGATTAGTAGCACAAGGATATAATCAACAAGAAGGTATAGATTACGATGAAACATATGCTCCGGTAGCTAGATTAGAGTCAATCCAAATACTTCTTGCTATTGCTTGTGTAAATGATTTTAAATTATATCAAATGGATTTAAAAAGTGCTTTTCTAAATGGTTTTATAGACGAAGAGGTTTACGTTGCTCAACCTCTGGATTTTATTGATTTTGAAAAACCAAATTATGTTTATAAACTTAAAAAGGCTTTGTATGGTCTTAAGGAAGTTCCTAAGGCTTGGTATGATAGATTAAAAAGCATTTTTACTAAACACGAGTATTCCATGAGAATGTTTGACAATACTCTTTTCATAAAGAAATTTAAATCACATCTCATCATCGTTCAAATATATGTTGATGACATTATATTTGGATCCACATGTCAAAACTTGTGTGATGATTTTGCAAAAATTATGCACGACGAGTTTGAAATGAGTATGATGGGGGAGTTGAACTTCTTCTTGGGTCTTCAAAAATACAAACGGAAGATAAGATACATTTGAATCAATCGAAGTACATTAAGGAGATGTTAAAGAAGTTCGGGTTGGAAAATTCCAAACCAACCAAGACGCCGATGTCGACGGAGATCAAGCTCACTAAAGATGACAAAGCCGACTTCGTGGATAGCACTAAATATCGAGGTATGATTGGTAGTTTACTTTATTAACTACAAGTAGGCCCGATATTATGTTTAGTGTTTGCTTATGTGTGTGTTTCCAAGAAAATCCTAAAACTACCCATTTAGAAGCCGTTAAGTGTATATTTAGATATATTAGGGGAACTACCCACTTAGGATTATGGTATCCGAAAGGAACCGGTATAGAAACTATACTTTACGCCGACTTTGACCACGCAGGCGATTACGTTGATCGTAAAAGCACTAGTGGCGTTTGAAATTCATGGGATGTTTTTAACATCTTGGTTCTCTAAGAAACAAATGGACCTTGCTATCTCCACGACCGAAGCCAAATATGTTTTCGCCGGAAAGGCATGTCAACAAGCACTATGGATGAAACAAGCTCTCATCGACTATGACATACAACTTGACGAAGTTCTGATCATGTGCGACAATAAAGGCGCCATCGACTTAAGTAAAAAACCCGTCCAACACTCTAGGACTAAACATATAGAAATCCGTCACCACTTCCTTTGCGACAATCTCCAAAAGGGAAACATTTATATCGAGAAAGTTACATCCAAAGATAACTTAGCCGATATATTTACTAAGCCTTTAAAACACGAATTATTTAATTTTTTAATATTAGGATTAGGAATGATAGAACTCATCATCGATAATGAACCTCAATCCTTCCAAAACTAATCGTAAGTGAAAATCTAATGAATAAATTAATTATTATTCAAAAGATGTTAATTCTCATTATACGTTCCAATTACAAATTTAAGATCATGAACATAATCGAGATTAGGATTTAATTAGATCACGAAAATAACAATAAAATGACCATAGATATCTTTTAAATCTACATGTACAACCATTCGTGGACACTACATGAAATTACGAAATCGATTAAAAAGACGAAAAGAAAAATCATCGAATTACAACTTACACTTGTATTGACGATGTTTTATTACGTCTTAATGTTCATAATGTTTATGTTATTAGCAATGGTAAAAAATATGCTAAAAGTTAACACACTCCAAGTAGGATAGACTTTGTTGAAATTCCATTGAGAAATTCACGACAACTTCCATGTTATGCTCAAAACTTATACGTTGACTCTGAAAATTTAAACACGTACTCTTTATAACATATATAAGATACTACAATTGCCAAAACAATGGAACCAACTCTATAAGTCCTCATAATCGAACTCTGTCCATTTTCAGAACCCTCACGAATCTACGGATCTAGTGTAGCAAGATCCGTATGACCATTTGGTGGATCCGTGCATGAGACATACATACCCTACATTTAAACCATTGGACCACTTGCATCTTCTCCTCCAATAATACAATTCTACCTTACTTTGATGCCACCTAAGATTGTACTTTCCGCCAAGATCATTTCAAGCCATAATTAATATAGATCCATCACTCTCAAGTCACTAACAATCTCTATTGTCTAATTATGCTTGGAATGATGAAACCCGACTACAAAAGAACCAAAATCTACATACCAAAAATATATCGTCTAAAATCCATCCTAAACAATGTCAAAAGTTCATTCAAAGTTCTTTAAAATTGTTTTATCCATGAAGGAAGACACATCGAATCATCCTTCACTTTTGGAAACGACATAGTCGAACAATTCAAAACTATTCAATTTGATTGTCTCCTAACTCTGAATAGTCAATTTGCCCACATTCCATCATTGAGTTCTATTGTCTCCTAACATAGTTCTCTCTCTATTGGTTTCACCATTAGAGACAAAATTTTCATCATGACACTTAAAAAATTTGGAGAAATCCTACAAATCCCTTGTGAAGGAACTTGCATCTTTTCTAAAGAAAGCGCATTTGATCTTCTCACTCCAACTCAAGAAAAACATATCTTCTATCAAATCCATATTCCAAACATTCTAGACATCAAAAGCAGTATCTCCGTATCTCAAAATGGTAAAAATCACTCAAACCTGAGTATCATTCGTCATGATGAGCTCCTTCCCAATATCAAAGATTAGGAACTTATCCTTTGTGAAAATGTCATCTGTGTTGATGCTCACAAAAACTCCATAGATGCATGCTCTACCATCATGCTCTATCATCTCAAAACATGTAAAAATTCAATCTTACATACTACATTGCTCACAAGATTAAAAATGTCAAAAATTGAGTTGATTGTCCCCTGCCATATGGCTTGCTTCTTACTTGTCTTTACAAGCATGTTCTTGCAAAATATCTAAAGTTGTTTCGTCTACATTCCAAACTACATTTCATTCTACACTATTGTGTGATGGGTTCCATTAATATAAAAAATGGGAAAGAGAGAGCTAAGGATGAAGAAGCAAAATCACTAATGCCCAATTCGCCTTCATCGGCTAAAAGTACCAATCAATCCATTCCATTGCTAGGATATTATCAAAGAGAGGCATTGGTGAATTAATTATAGCTCATTTATTAGGAATAATGGATAATTATCTTAGGACGTTTTCATGCTTGCCTTAACTATATGCAAAACTATGTTATTTTGTGGATTGTGTATGCTTTTGACTCACATTTATGCTTTAGTTGATTAAAATGCGTGTCTTTTAAGTTCTTGGGGGTGCTTTAGTCCTTCCTGGTTATTTTTGACCATCTTACGGATCTACGGATCTAGGAAGCCTAGATCCTTACCTTATTATGGTGGATCCGTGTACACATGTGATGACCGATTTTATCTATATCTCTTTTACCTTTTATTATTTTATTCAAATCTCAAAGATTTTGATTCTTAGGATAAAATACATTCTCCATATAATCCAAGAACCTTTATACCAAAGCATTCACCAAACCCTCTATATAACAACCATACTCAAAACCATTCACTCTCATTCTTTTTCCTCTAGATTACAATAATATATAGTTCATCCAATGATTCAACACCTACACTCAAAAGGAAAATCATACAAGAATATCTCACCAAACACAACTTTAACCAAAACAATTCAAACAACCCTCCTCTTAAAGTCTTGGAAGAAAGACTTGCACATATTCAATACTTGACATGTCATTGTTATAGTTCCTCCTAATGTGAAATCAGAGTACTACTACGAGAAATACATCTCATGTTTGAATACATATAATGTTGGAAACAAGAAAAGTATCGGTCACTTCCAAGTTGTAATAGTCTTAGCCCGTAGTTTGTTATATGATTAGTCTAGTAAGCTAGTCTGGCCCAAGGCCCATGGAAAGCCCGTTAAGGCCCATGGCCGACTATCATAGGACTATATATACACCTTTCCATGCCTTGGAGAGGTTGGTTGGTTGGTTTTTGTATTTCACTTTTCATATATGCATTTCATGTTTTCTTACTTTCTCTCTCTAGAAACAAAACTTTCCTTCCACTTTCTCTCTCTCTAGTTTTTGATTGTTTATCATAGATTACTAGTATTCTTCAATTGGTATCAAGAGCCATGGAGTGGTGTGCTTAGTTTTTGTGTTTGTAACATCCGGGAATTTTTGAGGAATTTTAAAGGACTATTTTAATCTTTGACTTTTCGAGTCTGACTTGACCTTTTGACTTTTGGTCTTTTATTTTCACATAAAAGCGATTACCGCGTAACCGGTAATTTTTCGGAACATATTTA
>BQNB010007532.1:20815-88473 GCA_026074375.1 Tanacetum coccineum
ATATATAGATATTTTCTTTTTTAGAAAATATCCAAAAATTATAAATATATCTTTCTCTTTTCTCTCTCAACTCTCTCTCTCTCTAAACAATCTCTTTTCTTCTCTTTTCTAGTTTCTTGCTTTGATTCGTGGTTCGGGTTATGAAGTGAGAGTATTAATCGAGAACCTACAGATAGATTGGCTAGATTGTATTTGAATGAGATAGTTGCTAGACATGGTGTGTCGATCTCGATTATATCGGATCGTAATAGTCGTTTCACATCGAGGTTTTGGCAGTCAATGCAAGAGGCATTAGGGACTCGTTTAGACATAAGTACGGCTTATCACCCTCAGACCGATGGTCAGAGTGAGCGTACTATTCAGAATTTGGAAGACATGCTTAGAGCGTGCGTCCTGGAATTTGGAGGAAGTTAGGATGTTCATCTTCCGTTGGTTGAGTTTTTGTATAACAATAGTTATCATTCTAGTGTGAGATGTGCTCTGTTTAAGGCATTGTATGGTAGAAAGTGTCGTTCGCCAATTATGTGGGCTGAGGTTGGAGAAGGTCAGTTGATAGGACCTGAGTTAGTGCAAGAGACTACTGAGAAGATTTCGTAGATTAAGGATAGACTTAATGCTGCGCGTGATCGTCAGAAAAGTTATGCTGATAAGAGGAGGAAGCCTCTAGAGTTTAGTATATGTGACTATGTCTTGCTCAAAGTGTCGCCTTGGAAAGGTGTGGTAAGGTTTGGGAAGAAAGGGAAGTTACCACCTAGGTTTATTGTACCGTTTGAGATTGTTGAGAAAGTAGGCCCTGTGGCCTATCGGTTAGATTTGCTTGAGGAATTAAATGGTGTTCATGACACATTTCACGTGTCGAACCTTAAGAAGTGTTTGGCTGATCCAACACTGCAAGTACCTTTGGATGAGATTCGAGTTGATGCTAAGTTAAATTTAGTAGAAGAGACTGTGGATATTTTGGGAACGAGAGTTTAAGAAGTTGAAGCGTAGTATAATTTCCATCGTCAAGGTTTGGTGAATTCAAACACGTTACCCTGAATATAGATCTGATGAATTGATACCCGCATTTGTTTAGTGAAGTTTGTTGTTGAATTTCGGGGACGAATTTTTTAATTGGGATAGAATGTAACCTTTGCCCTTTTGTATTATGAATATTTCATTTAACAGTCCTTGGACTATTTAGATTCTTGTCCTAGTTTTTTCAGATTTTGTAACAGTGTTGACGGTGGTGACTTTTGTTGCGTATTGTGTTGGATTATGGTTTTATTGTGTTAATTAAATCCTTTTGAAAGGTATTATTGTATTATTTGTATTCTGGGTGGTTTGACCCGTGAATTTTGAGAAATGGAAAACGTGTTGACACGTCCGTTATTGCCAGTTAGTTTTGAAAGGGTTTTATTGTTAAAATATGTCATGTAAAATACTATAGGTTAATGGAAAGTATTTTTTATGGTGAATAAACTAATAATTAAACTTTGGGGTAAATTTTACCGGTTGAGTTTTACGAGTATTTAAGTGATCACGACACGAAAAGAAAAAACCGGGACTCCCTTGGATCCCTTGTCGGTCATAGCAGAGAGAGGAGACAATGAGGCTGAATTTTTGCTCCTTTGGATTCTTAATTTGTAACACTTATATGCTGCCACTTGTAACTTTTATCATACATCATAATATCACTTCAAAAAATTATAAACCTACTCATAGTGTTGTGTGCTTGTGTTATCCGCCACCAACAACAACAATTCCACCTTACATTTTCCTATACTTTGATCGAGAACGTGATTTTCCGGGTTGATTACGGATAGTATTTGGGTGTTATTTAAACAATGTTTGGGTTGTCACCGTTCGTGTGAAATACTTCATTTTTGAAGATTTTTTTATAAGTTTTCAAATTTTAAATTTCGTTTGTCCTTTGTGGTTTTTTTTTGATGATAGATGTTTAGTTGTACAAGTTGATCGTTATGATAATCGATTTTTGAAAACGAAATGAATAAAAAAGAGGGTGTTTGGTTCGTTGGATTAAAAAAGGAAAAAGAAGGATTTTGTAGTTTTGATGATGTGGTCGTGATGGTTGAATAATATATGTTGCTAGATAGCTTATTTTTTATAATAGCTTGTATAGCTTATTCAGGCTTATTTTTAGGCTATTTCTTGGCTTATTTGGGTTGTATGAACGAAAAAGTTTCATAAAATCACTAGGAAGTGACTGGTTTGATTATTTTTGTGTGATGGGTATGCTGATGGACTATTTTGAGGCTTATGGTAGTAATATATGCGATAAGTAGCTTATTAGGCTTATTAGCAAGCTTAATATAATGTATTTTGAGTCTCTTGGACTCCACGACCCAATAAGTCTATTTAAGCCGAGGCTTAATGGGATGGCTTATTGTGGTCCAGATTATTTTCCACTTATAAGTATATGCTTATATATGAAAATGGACCTTGGTTTTAGACTTGGGTCGTATTTTGGACTTATAAATGTCTTAATGGGACCCCTTGTTGGGACATTTAAAGCCCAAATTAGCGATATTTAGTGCTATGAGTAGTTTTGCGGACTTTGGAATTGAAAGAAAATGTATTTACGCAGTGATATTGAACGATATTTTGGGAAAAATGTTGTAGTTAACGTTAAATATTGCAGCATTTTGAAAATTTTGTCGATGTGTGAATTTATGAAAAAGTGGTTGAAAATAAGTTTATAACTTTGAAAATGTGGTATGTCTTACGGTCATGTCGGTAATTTTGTAAACAGTTTATACTTAGAAATTTTTCTTAAAACATGTTTTTTGTTTTTAAATAATAAATGATTTATTTAAATTATTTATTTATTTAATAAATTCACTAAAAACACGAAAAACTATATTTTTTCTCGAAACTTCTTAATTTGTTTATTATGAGTAGTTTTATTTGGCAAGCCGTATTATGAATTGTTTCTGAATGTGAATGAGGTTTTACCGAAAATGGACTTGTCGCGATAGATTTATAACTTATTAATTATAAAGAATTTTATTTATAGTACTTATCTATTTTCTCTTGCAATAGTGATAAAGTATGGATCATCGGGGAATGCAGATTGAAATGTGTGGAATATGTTGTCAAACACTTCAACACCAACTAAATTGTTTGGGGAATTGTACAACGGTATAAACTTATGATCAATCGTGAAGATTGTTTTGATTAGTGATTAAATCTGGACATTACTGGTCTCAGGTCGTGTAGAGGGGTGTGCATTTGCTTGCGTGATTGAGATTTGGTTGCTATAGGACTTACTAAAGGTGAGTTCTCTTAGCCTCACTTTTATGTTTTTTTAGTCTGGGAGTAAATGAAACTAAATGTGTTTTGAAAGTGTGGTTTTGTTTTGGGACAACGATATGTGCTTATGACTGATATGTGTATATTATGTGTTGTATGATTGTTTGGAGAGGATGGGAAATTGAATACCTAGTATTTGTGTCGATTATTGGAGCGGAGAGCACGGCCCACCTTGCCCAGGTTTGTGTGTGGTCCTGTGATAAACGTCAAACGCGTGTCGTAATAATATTTAGTATTTCCCGTTAGATATGAAAATTACTTTAGGAAAAGTAATAGTCTATCTTCCGAGTGTCGTATCCACGACGAGAGATGAATTGAAATCCATGTTAATGTATTGAAGAAAAATGTTTGATTATCTTTTTGAATTTTTGGTTTTTAATAAAAACTAATGAAATCGATAAACTAAATTATACTAATTAACAAACAAGCTAATAAGATGAAAAATATATGAAGAAAAATATGTTTGTCAAGTAAAAGTGAATAAATCCTTAAGTGTGAAATTTTAGATCTTAATGATGAACTAATCTCCGTCTAATAAATCGATTTCTCAAAACGTTGGCTTAATATTGAAAACGACTTTTTATCGAGAAATTAATTACTAATTTAATGCCTACTTAATCTTACGGCTTTTGCCCATTCGACTAAATAAAACACTAAACTAAATATTTTTTACAAATTATTAATCACTTATTAAATTCGACACTTTATTCACTAAACACTAATTTACTTAACAAGCATAAAAAAATAAACTACTCGCTACGCATAATGATAAAATAAGCAAAGCAACAGATTTTATTCTAAGCTACACTAATGTATTGAAAAGGGAAAAGAGGTGAAACCGAGTCGAAGAACCGCAAAAGAACAAAAAACCACCCGATCTAATAATCTAACTCAATATTTACGTTTAGAAGCTTATAGCTTTAAACTTAAGATAAAAAGCTAGACTTTTTTTTTGAACGACAACTTTTATTAGAAAGCTAGCAAGGAGCTAGAACAATTACAAAGCAATCAAATAAGGATGTTGAAGCCAACAATCCCAAGTAAACTTTAGATTACATCTAGAATTACTCCAAATGAAAGAACGAGAAACAACATCAGACGAACAAAGTTCTTTTTTTTGCGCGGTTTCTTTGGTATAGACAAAAAGTAGCTGGTTACGAAAATTTCCAAAGCACCACCAAAGACACATAAAACAAAGCCTTTAGGATACCCTTTAAGCTTGGAGGCCCAATCGATAGAATTAAACCACTCCAACCAGCCCGTATAAAGAATAAACAGGGCTACCAAGAAAAGCGTTCCACCATCGACTGATAAGCATGAGTAAATATCTATAAGCCACGCTCACAGGAAAAGAAACGAATGGTGATGTAACTTCCTGCATGACTATTACTATCGGTAAATAAAGAATGATCTTGCACACTGAATACCTACGTTTGAGAAGGTTAGAAATAGTGGGAATGGCGATTCCAGCTGGTGAGTTTTCCACGCGAAAAACATTCAACTTAATTGGAATTGTCTTAATACATCTTGTAGCCAACATTCTCCTTTGGAAGAAGAACGCTCCGTCCACAAGGTCACGAGCATCTTTAACATAAAAGTCCCATCCGTTCAAGTCATGCCCATCGATCATCTACATTTGAAAGAACTTTGACTAAATCTTAATACTGAATGTTTTCGAGATGCTGAAGTTTCTACACCTCCCTGACATGCGACGAAAAGAGCTATCGATCTCGCCTAGATTTCTAACGCAACTGAAACATTTCCTTGTAGATTCTCAAAGGCGTACAACCTAGGGAAAAGCTCATTGAAGGAACTCACTAACCAAAGATCCTTCCCAGAACGAGTTGCTTCCGAAACAACACGACGCTTACAATGAGATAGAAAGTCTATACCTTGAACGATTTTAAGGCCGAATACTTCAATCGAGAATAATAGACAACCAATTCCGCTAAAATGGAAAGAAGAGCGTGTCTGGAAAGAAGAACCATGCATGGCTGAAATGAATGAATCCATAACGGAATTATCACATTAGGAAAGTTATCTCCACACCCATTGAAAAGAAGCGCACGATTAAGGGCATAATAACTGGAGACACCTAACCCTCCTTTTTTTTAGAAACGAGGCACTTTCGTCCACTTAAATCCACTCCAAATCTTACATATCGTCACTTGAACACTTAAAAAAAATTACGACGTAAAGATTCCATCTCATGTAACACGGTCTTCGGCACCTTGTATAAAGACATAGGGTAGATGGGAGTAGAGCCTAAAACCGCCTTTAGTAACGTGAGACGATCTATGGAGAGGGTATTATCTTCACCACTTCGATAAGCCTTGGACTTAATCTTACCACATATACATCCCAGCTTTGATCTTAGATAATTACCTCCAACCATAACCCTACGTATTTGAAAGGGGATCTTTCATGACCGAACAACAAATGGAGGCTGCCGATTCATTAAACTAAACTTGCGGTGCCACCCACTCCTAGAAGATTGCTTTTCTGATGATTTATCTTCAACCACGACGCCAACGAGAAAACAATGTAGCACTTTGATTAATATCCTTAAGTTACTATCGTCAATCTCCAATTAATAACGCATAGTCCGCATAAAAAGTGAGGAATCGAGAGAGCCGATGGAATCAAATTTAATTTCAGTGAATATACAAGCCTCGACAGTTCTAGAAAATCGACAAAATGGAGCGATTCCATAACAAAGAATGAAGAGGTAAGGAGCCAAGGATCCCTTGTTTCAGACGCTTTGAAATTGAAATTCTGAAGTAGGACTTCCATTAACAAGAACAAAAGCCATACCTGAGATTAAACTTTCTTTTATCCAAGAGCGTCATTTAACACCGAAACCAAAAGAAAAAAGAACATCATAAAACAAGAAAATATTAAGCAATAAAATATATTGGACCAACTTTATAAATCTATTTGACTAAACTAATATTTTTGTATTTTTTTGAAAATTATTTAAATAGATTTAAATCGAATCTGAAAATACGAAAACTGATATTACCACTACTTTGAAAGAAACTGTTTTTAGAAAGAAGGTTACTGGATTTGGTTCACTTGAAGCCCAAATGGAAAGACAAATCGAAATTTAGATAAAATTGACGAAATCTAGCAAATAAAAGAAATCTGTATTCGAAATTCATTAATCTATAATTTGTAAAGGATAGAAATAAGATGGTTAAGCTTGCTACTAAACAAATAAGCTCTCGAAGCTTGAATGTGCTAAAGGCTTATAAATAAGCCGAGTAGAAACTCGTTGCACATTCCTATATTGTTCGAATCGAGCCAAGTAAAGAAAAGAGAAGAAAAGAGAAATCGCAATAAGCTAATAACAACAATCCCCTCTCCGAATAAGCTATAGCTCTCATTGAATGAAACGAAATTAAGCCAGAAATTCAGATTATTAATATGCTATTTGGTAAGAATAAGGTAAAGAAAAGAGATGTGTACAATAAGCTAGGCTTTAAAATCAAAACATACTCTATAAACAATAATACTAATTAATAAGCTGAAGATACAAGTACAATATGCTGAATATAAGCTGGAATAGCTTTTACAGAAATCTAAATAAGCTAAAAGTGCATTAGAAATAAGCTAAAGCAGAGAAAATAAGCTACTACAATTTTCTAAACTAAACTAATTTCTACTCCTAAACTAACTATTGCTAGTCCTACCTACGAAAATAAAAATAACGAACAGAACAAAGAAAAAAATGAATGTAAGATAATATAGATCACGTCTCCTCCCTTATTTTATAACTTGCGTACACAATACGTAGTAACAAGAGTTGGAATATGGGCTTTTCTTTTATTTCCTGAATTGGGCTTTTGGTTATTGCATTTCAATTACATGGGCCCAAGACGTGTTTCTTTAATGTGGTTGAGGCTTAGTGCAAGGACTGAGCTGGCCGAGTTATGCACTTCCATTACTTGAGGCTGGCTTGTTATAATTTTGAGCTTCGATAAGTATGGGTCGGGCCGACCCATATAAATGGCGTCGGGGTGGCCCTACGAAGAGTTGACAGGCATAAGCTTGAACTGTATTTTTGTGTGTGTGTGTGTTTTTTTTTTTTTTTTTTTTAATTTTTCTCTGCGCTGTTTTCTATGGGGCAGCTCGGAGAATTTTCACGACTTCATCTTGATCTTGAATATTAAGCACTCTTGATCGAAACGAACCCGAAAATACTCGTTTTTGCTATGTTTTTAATCCTTTTTATCTGCAAGACATAAAAACACCAAACTAACATATTTTCACGATAATTATCCATATTTTAACATTTTTAGTCCGATTAATAGTATTTTACAGGGTATAAACGATGTGTGTTTTAGCACACATCATCCTGTCCTAATTTTAGTGTTCCAGCTGATAGGCCCTTTAGGTGCGTAAGTGACATATGGTTATTGATTAGCGGTGATGCTAAGGTTGTTTGCATATATTCACTGTCATATATCACTATTGTCTACTGTTGAAATATTGGCACAACTTTTGGGTTTAAGGTCAAACCTACAAGCTCACCAACATTATTGTTGACGTTTTCGAGTATCATTTTCAGGTGAAGTGAAAGAAGAATAGTTTGGTGATTGTGATAACAGACTTAGAAGTATCCCGAGTGGATTTTCATGTGAAGTCTTGCTTACTTGTTGTGTGATTCTAGTATTTGGATGTTTTGGATTAAGTTTGGATCATGGACCCCTGCAAGGGCATTTGAATAATTGTAAGAGATTGTGGATTTTAGTTCTGATTTGGGACGTCACTCGAGTTTGTTCGAGGTTAATGGTCTTCATAGCACTTGGAGTTTATGCAATGTAGTTTTTTCTATTTTGTATCTTGTATTACGATTGATTATTATGTTGCATTCCTGAGTTTCCGTCATTGTCGGGGTGTGACATTTGTTAACTAGAAGAAAGGGTATAATCGTCATATTTTAAATTGTTTATACTGAAAAGGTGAAAAATGGCTAATAAATTTGTGAGTTTCAAAGATTGGCCTGGGTATATATGTTATTTTGAACATTGATTGAGGATATATCTAATTAATGAAGTTTTAGGGGAGTGTTTGGGATTGCTTATTAAAAATAGATTATGCGGTTTGAAAATGAATAATAGATAATCAGCGGTTACAAAACGTGATTATGAAAAATAGTGTTTGGATTTGATTAAACCGTTTGAAATCGCAATAATCAAATAATCAGTTTTTTTAGTGTTTGGCAAATTAGATTTTACGTTTGTTATTAGATAAAATGACCAAAATAGACATATCGTTGTATTATTAAGTTATATTTAATTTATCACATAAAAAAATGATTTAACGTAACGAGCTGATAGCATTACTACTTTATACAGATTTCTTTGAACAAAATAAAAAATTAGGATATATAAATTTAACGTCTGTTTTTTATATGTTTTGTACTCTTTTTTTTTTAATCTAAAAATAAATAGACAAAACCTCTTTTGTAGTAAAAAGGCCATGAATAAACAATTAGGTCATTTAACTGGCCTTAATTAACGATGTTCAAATCTCACACATCAGAATATTGCATGTACGAAATACATCTCAGCCCTCAATCTAAATTTAACTAATCAGCTTCTTTTTAATGTGATCCAAATAATTTGAAGAATTGTCAACGGCGGCAACAGTCACCTTGACCGACGGCAACAACTATCTCAGCGGCAATATATGTTGATAATAATCATTAATCAACAGCTAAATTGGAAGAAGGTACTATGCAAAGAAGATAGACATAGAGTATATTTTAAGAGATATTTGAGGGGCAATTTGGTATTTTATTGTCAACCATATTTATTTCAAGAAGTACGTTTTGCAAAAGCAGGTCCCAATTAGATTATTCAAAATCACGTTTTGGGTGGATCTAAACGCAGAAAAGCACTTATCTGTTTCTGCTACCCAAAGTAGTTTTTTAGAGTTTTTTAATACGACAAAAAGCAAGATAATCACCTATCTCACCGAAATCCCAAAACGACCTTTGTGGGGTTGTTTGTAATTGTCCCCTTATTAAAATACCCAACACAAGAAAAACCTAAAACCAACTACATCTTCCCGCCATCTGTTGTTTACATTCATCACAGTTCAACCACCAAAGTTATGTTTTGATGGTGCTATGTCTTACACGCTGACACAATTATGTCCGGCCTATCTTAAAATGATGTGACTGCACCTCATTTACATTTCGCCTGTCATAGGCATGTCAATAAAGACTCACATACAACCACCACACATCTGACCATTATAGTATTCCACATCATAACATCATCTTCTATTCCCATAGTCGTTAAAGATTTCGATACATCTATTTTAGATACTGTAGTTTCCGATTATATTTCTTTTTAGGAGTGATTTTTATTTGTTTTGAGGTAAGAATAGTCTTTGACTAGAGTTTGATATCTACTCCCTCCGTCTTTAAATAAGTGCTCACTGTTGACTTTTAAAGTCATTCTTTTGCAACTTTGACCTTAACTATTTCTTTTTCTGTTATACAATTTTGTGATGCACTTAACATTTTATGAATGGGATTGAGTTTTAAAGGTTTTTTCATTGACATAATTATCATTAAGTATTTTATAATCCACAATCAATATATTGATAAGGGCAAAGTTGATAAGAAGAAAAGACTTTTATAAAGCCTACTAGTTGTACACTTTATTATAAAGACGGAGAGACTGGGATGTATCTTTTATGAGCGTTTGGGTTATGTAAATATGATATCGTTAAAGATTTGGATTTTTGTTTTCTGCTTTAAGAGTTGGTACAACTAATCAACAATAATTGTATTAAATTTGTCTTATAAAATGCTGCTAGTAATGTTGTTTTGTTTAAGGATTAGGATTTCTCTAATGTTCTTTTGTCATTTGATGGTAAGTTACCATCACAAGGATATAGAAAACCGGGTCCCGCAGTAGGCCCCAGTTTTATCTATGTGAGAGAACTTTACTTTTAAAGTTCAAATAAACTTTAGATGATCGTTTCATTTGGTTTACTTGGTTTATACAGTAGGTTTCTAATCTTGTTTTTCCTTAATTTTTTTATCTATACTATTTATAATGGGTTTACACCCTACTCTTGAAAGTGAAAATTTAAATTAATGGTTTGAAACCAAGGCTGTCAAGATCGCGATCCCACCTGGGATCGTTTTTGTCTTTGCAAGATCGAGATCGTAAGATCGGATCGAGATCGTAAGATCCTACCAATTTATCATGTTCTGTAAGCAACGGATAAACGAGTCAAACTATTTTTATTTCTACTCATCATCAAATATAAATTTATATAATATCCTCTTGAAAATGTCAAAGTTCAAATTTAAAATACCAAAGTAAAAGTAAAACACAAAAAAGTCAAGTTTCAATCGTCACATTCACGATTTAGCGGAATAAAATTACATAACATGCGTAATAAACGTCTCAAAACAAAGTACTTCACTAGTATCACTACAATTAAGCTATCTGAATTAAAACTTAAAGGTTAATAGTTAAAACTATGAAAAGGTAAAAGAAAAAACAACAATTACATGTAAGAAATTTTTTGCTTAAGGTAACTAGAACATGAGAAGAAGAACCCTAATTTGTTTCATGTAATTTCAATTTGGGGAAAGTAGATAATTAGGTTTATTGATTAGAAAATCTAGGAATGAAACATCAATACTTGTTACTGAGATCAGCGGACTCGTATTGTTCTTTTTTGGGCCTAAAAAAGTAATAGGCTAGTAAGTATGTAAGTCAATAAGTTAGTAACTTAGTAATTTGGTAAACTCGTATCGACACGCGATCCTACGATCTTACGCGCGAGTTTACGATCCTACTTGCGATCCTACCTCTAATGCGATCCTACACCGATCCTACACGATTTTATCAGGTGGACACGTAAGATCGTACGATCTTACGTGTAAACTCGCGAGTTTGACAGCCTTGATGTGAACCATTTCTTATTTAATTATTTACTTTTTTTAACTTCACACTTTACCATAGTTGGTTTTTAGTTATTTTATCACGTAAATGATATTTTGCAAGGTTGATAACTCATATAATATGCTAACTAAAAGATAAACCGATATCATATTTTATGTGATTGATTATAATGTCTGAGACGACTCGGTACAAGGCGTTATAGCCCCGCGTGTCTAACCTATAACGTTGGTGAATAATGTGAAACCCACACCGGACTTTGCGTCATACGACGTCGCACCGTCACGACTAACCCACGTTATACGTTATTTTTTTATTGTGTTTTATTAGGTTTTGTGTGGGCTGGTGGGTGTCGAAGGAGAGAAAGTATTTTCTGGTTAAGTTATAGGGAAAAAGTGATGAGGTAATATCACTTTATGCTATAGCACGAGCTCTATGGTTTCAGGGCACATGATGCTACAACTATACTAGGGTGTGTTTGTTTCGACTTATATGTGGCTTATGAGCTTATTTGATTTCGGCTAATATAACATAAGCCTCAAATTTTCAGTTTATGGGCTTATATAATTTTACTATGATATGATAAACGTATATAAGCCCATAAGTCTTAATATAAGCCAGAAAATTTGGGCTTATGCATATAAGTTGAAATCAAATAAGCCACATATAAACCGAAACAAACACCGTGTTAGTCACATAAATACATTATATACAAACATATTATATCAGACTGTAAAATTGTTAGATGTCAATAACTCCTTGTAAACGAGGCGAGCCATATCTTTAGAAAATAGTATGTTTGCGACATCTAATAGGGGCATCGTTTGATTGTTCGCCCAGGGCAACAAAAATCACCGGCCCTGCTTCCCCCCATTTCACCTTCTTCACCTGCAACTCTCACGCACATACAATGCAACACAAACACACACTAGTTCATGGATAAAGTGAATAATTAAAAAAAAAAGCGAAAACGCCAGAAAAAAAACGGGAAAACGCAAGGCATGGTACGGTTCTCGCGCCGTCGTGTGGCGTTTTCCGGGACCATTTGGGCTGGGGATGTAGGCGTGAGACACGAAAACGCCACTTCTGTTGTGGGTGTGGCGTTTTCGCCCAAAACGCGAAAAATCAACACCCGTACCGTTTAAAATGCAACAAAAGGGAATAACGTAAAAAACATACGGTGTATTGAATAACACAGTGCATATAAAGAGCATATCAGCAAAAAGTTCATATATTTGGCACCGGAATAAGTAAACAGAGGGTAACCCGGCAACTAAAGTAGGCACTTTCAATCAGTACCTTTCAAACATTACCTTGCACAGAATAGAGGGAGCAGTTACAATACAACTCAACATCATGGACATATTAATGCAAAACAGGAGGAGAACCTAACAATTAAGCTTCACCAATTCTAGTTACTACAATGATCTCCAAAGCTACAGTATCTTCTGTAATAAGGTTAACCAGAGGTTAGTGTTTACAGGTAGCCCACATGATGAATAGTGATTAAAAAGGGATCTCCTCAGACCCCTTAGCTGCATAGGATACAACATGTAGCATATATCATTGTGGAGAAGAACATATGGCTTCCTAAGAAAGTACTAGCTACCTCTTGCAGCAATAATTTTTCGGTTTCATAATCATATCTCAATTGCTCGATCATATGCAAATACAAAAATGTAGGATAACCCTAGCATTATTCATAGCTTATCATCATTGTTTGCATAATTACTTGTTACTATTATCAACAATTATAGAATCCATGTTGTCTTGTATTTTACTTGGTATTATCAACAAAATATATGATATAAAAGCAATGCAAAGCAAACACCTCACATTATTCAAAAGATAGTAGAGAAGAAGCAAAATCATTTTTTCACAATTTTTTGTATGAGAGCAAAAGAGATAGAAATGATGATCTCTATATGTGTGTTTGTAAGTTATAGTGAATCAATAAGCCATGAACTTACCAAACATATTCAGAAGTAGACTAGTTCCGCCTCTCATCCGTGGCTCAATATTTTGGGATCAAGACTTCATCAACAAACAGGTTCATAATAACAACAATTAAAGTGGTTGTAATCTAATTATCACCTTAAAGGACTAACAACCCATCCAGTAATTGGGTTTTGCCTATGAGTTCTAAATTTCCTATGAGAACCACTTTGTAAGCGTTCAAGAAAGGAACATGTGATTGAATCGGGTGTTAAACCTTGTTCTTTAAGCTTCACATACAAATCAACAGCTTCAGCAGTTCTCCCACATCTCTCAAGGCATGTTATAAGTCACAATATTGGGATACAGCCTTCAGAAAGCATTTGATCAAACAATCTATAAGCCATATATATATCTACTTTATTCGATTTCCCAAAACACTCAATAAGTGAGCTATACGTTACAACATCAGGATTCAACCCTTTCTCTTCCATCTCTATGAACCTCATGTGGGCTTCATCAACATCACCGTTTTTCCCTAAACAATATATTAAACAGATGTAGGATACAATATCAGGCTTACAATCACTGTTGTGGTATAAATCAAGAAGATGAGATATCTGTTTGGATTTCCCAATAGCAGTAAAGACAGTGTCATACATAATAGTATCGGAGTCAATTTCCTTAACAAGTCCATAGCTTCAATCATTTTAGTCTCCTTGAATAAGCTCTCTAACATAGATAAGTATGCATCCTTATCATGGTAGTTCCACATATAACAAAATAAACGGTGAGCCTCACTAGCATGCCCTAGACTACTAAGTGTAGGCACAAGATACGCATATACGCCCTTGTTCATATACTTTTTAGATACTTCAACCACCTGTCTAGCTAGCCTACCGAGTTGTCCTTGTGAAGCAAAAACATTCAAAATGACACTATATGTAAATTCAGTCATTTTCCACCATTTTGGAGAAAAGATAGTTTTATCAACCATGCGGTTCATAGCAAGTATCCTCAACTGACAAGTCACAACTCAAGCTTATAAACAAATTTTGCAAATACCATATAATGATATGGCAAATTAACTATCCGTGTACATAGAGCGTATGCGGTCTACAAAGTGGAAATTCCGTGGTTTAAAATTACACAAATACGATTACCCGTCACTGGTTAAAACAAATGCCAGTACAACAACTGTAAGAGCAAAAATGATGGTTCCACCAGCAAATAATTGCATAGCCTTATCCCTGCCACCTTGATTCTTCTTTAGATTGCTAGAGTCGCCCACTTGTTTTAAGAGGTCTCTCACTTGGTCCATGTCTGAATCTTTTGCTGCTTGGTAAAGCTTGCCCTCAATCTTTTCTAGCTTGTTCAACCTAGCTTCTAGGGATGTGTTCTTGAGTGGCCATAGAAAGCCTGTCATCTTCCACAACATGAACCCAACATAGATTGCAACAATGCAGTCTACTGTATAATGGTGCCTTTCCCTCACTTCTCTTTGGGCACTATGGAGTACAAGCATCCAGATAAAACCCGAGCTCCACCCTCCATATGCTTCCTACATTATTTACAGCAAACTTACTCCACGGGAAGTGTAAATATTCGGCTTTGTGCATAGTTTAAATATCGATAACAAGTGAACCCAAAACACTAGCAGAAATTGTAGTTGCATAGCTCTTGCAGTTGTTGTACTAGCATTTGTTTTAACCCAAAATACCCTTAGGATAGGCGAATTGCAGAAAGAGTTATGTAATTCTAGAGAAACACATCATTTTCCAATAATTTGGTGAATAAGTAATAAAATTTTAATTTCTATTATATATATGTCAATTTCTGTAAAGAAGTAATTTGCAAAATGGTAAGTCAAACCCGATAACAGAGAATAACATATGCTGGGGTACTTTCTCATTTATAATACTTTAATTACGTTTTAATTTGGTGCATTATGTGGTGAACCTTTTTCATAAATTACAGATTCAAACTTCCATTTCAAACACCCTGGCAATACAAGTACACTATTTTTGTTAAAGACATATGCTCCCTCCTTTAATAAAATTTGCAACAACTTATTATTAGGACTTCAAATTAAAACTTCTAAACTTCCGAATTCAGGAAGTCTAAATTTCCTAATTCAGAAAGTTATACTTCGAACTGAAACTATTTGCCCATAACCTTTTTGACAAAAGGAACAGAGACTATTAACATAATTTTGCTTTGTAATTGTTAGCCTAAACATATGACACTATGTGCTTAGTCACTTATAAAGGATACAGAGAGTACTTTATAATCATTACTATCGCTGCAGATAAATAAGCTACACTATACCAAAGTGCTAGCATATAGAGCAATCATTTTGTATAGCAATAAAAAAACTAAAAGCTTATGCTTGTGTGTGATATGCATGATTGTCAACATAAAGCCGCTTAGTTGATAGCAATGCTGATATGATTAACATGGAGAGAGCTTACATACCGTCCAAGCCATAGCTGTAAGGACAGCAACAAGCATGTGCCCACTGTACAGAAGATCATTACAACCACCTCCAGCTTTCTTTAGCAAATTGATCCATGCAGACTCTCCGGGAGGAAGTGGTCGGAGGAAATCAGCAAGGAAGCTCATGAAGCCCCAATTTGGTCTATATTCATCATCTTGCACCATAACATGGTCTGCATAATGATTATATATGAGGTTACTAATTGCAAATATAAGCTAATAGGATACAAGTTGAGAAATTTCATTTTTGGGTAAAGGGTTTTAACCCGGTATATATGCTTAGAAAATTTCATTACACAGCATACGAATAGTGTTATAAAAGGGCCTCTAACTACATGATGCATATAGTGAGCATATAAAGACAAAGTCCAAATATTTTCCACCGGAATAAGCAAACAGAGGGTATTGTATAAATAGTTATTAATACTTTTGTACGTTCATCTTACCATAAATTACTCCAACCATGGGCAACATGAACATATAAAGCTAGATTGACATAAAAAACTGAATCATTCCAACCATACAGCCTCATTAACATTTTATATGAGGAATGACAGCACTAACTGTGTTTGAAACAAAGGAAGTGTTAAAAAAGTTATTTTTCTGAATTATACGTTCTTTTTAAGGATGTGAAGTGATAATCTTCATTGGCATTAAATGGTTAGGTATATAATTACCATGTATGACCATATGTTTACTTTATAGTTAATGGTTAAAGTTTAGACCCCGTTTAAGCAAGGATAAAAACTAGTGCAGACAAAAGATTATAAACAAGTCAAGGGACGGTAGAAAGAAGCTCCTTAAGGAGAAGATACCATAAACCATATCCTGATGAATGACAGTCCTTATGGCATAGGAATCAGAAGCATAGGGGACATAAAATTTCTGTGCCCAGGGATGTGGATGTTGAGGGACATCAAACCGACTTGCAGCACACCAAGGCCGAGGTGATGGCAGTATTGTAGATGCAAAACTTAAGGCTCGCAAAAACCTTCCTATAGCCATAGTGAACATATAGCGCGCACCAATCCCAAGACCAGGAGCTTCTATGGAGCCAAAAAGCACAGAGAAAGCAAGCATAACAAATAACATCAGGTAATGATGCAATCCAACAATCCGAGCCCTCAATATGTTGACGATCACCTGAGGAAGTTTTTCATTCAATCCCAACAAGATCCACTGTCCAGTGTCAGGAAGAGGTGGCGTAGTCCTGATATTTCAAAGCCAATAAGATATTTGAGAGCTGTATTTTGTATTTGATATTGATGTATGCGCTTTGGTACTAATATACTGAGGCAGATCAAATGATGACATTTGCCTTTAGTTAATATCACTCTCGACATCTTTAAGCTCAAAAAGTTTCTTAGGTACTTAGCCCATTATGACATGCATATATTGTTACTGCGCGCCAGGCAAATGAAGTAAAGCATTTTTATCATGATTTACATTGATGTTTGCATTGCATCCCTTCCAATGATGGTTGTTCATGGTCATCAAATATTTCACGCGTTGAATCAAATGATGATAGTCACATATGGTTTGTAGAGCAAACACCGTAAGGTTAAATTTAGAGTTTAGACAAGTTAAAATTAGCAAATATGAGTTTCTACTTGAACAGACTTATTTTGGTAGTAATATCTATCTATATATAGATTGTAATGCTTGCTATTAAGGGGCAGAGAATCAACAATGTTGGATTTTGGATAAAAGAATGTCCAAAAATGGGTATGAATAATGACAAAAAAGATGTAAAATGTGAGATTATAGCATTATATTTCTATATTTAAAAAAAAATATGTGCTTGTATTATTACTGAAGAAATTTAGAAGGCTACATTTTTATATAAATGGAAAGTAATTAATAGTAATAAGGTTAGATTAGATTAGAATAGAAAAGAATAGATCTGAAAAGTAAAGAACCTGTGCCAGGTGAGACCAAGGACGGCAGTAACAGAACGGACAGAGATCATTTCGTAAAGTAAAGTGGAAAGCATAAAAAGCAAAGAGAGGATGAAAACAAGTGAAGAACGAAGCTCAGCTGACCAGTGTTTGTAGAAAGGTACACGTGCTACTGCTATTATGGCAAGTACCACCCATAACAATGGCTGTATTACCTCCGAATGCCAAGATGGTGACAAGTGCCGCACGTAGTCAACGCCGATATACGCAACCGCCACCACACCCAAACCCCCACCTCCTCGCCCCATTAATTATTGTGTGTGAGACATAACCAACACAACATTTGTATTTACAAACCCACCCTCGCTTTATTAACTAGTGTTAAAAAAATATACTGCTTGGTTCGTGAATATGAAGAAAAACATGAGTTTTTTAAACCTGAGATGAAATTTAAAAGCCCGTTTTTTATATTCTCATCTAAAAATGTTTAGTTTTATAATTTTGTGATATGACCAAATTACCCTCTTAAGTTTGATGTATCACCTGGTGAGAAAAATGAAATTTATGGCATCCTCATTAACTTATACTTACATCAATGGTGCAACAGTGATATCTTCAATAAAAATTATTTGGACCAAACGAATGCCAAAGAAAATCTAAAAAAACATAAATCAAAGCAAAGAACCTTTACCAGATCGAACAAGAAATTGGAACAATTTTCGAGACTAAATTTAAAAAAAAAAACATATGAGGCAAAAATCAAAACAAATAGAGCAAAGGAATCAGCGAAGAAATAGAAATAAATAAAGATACGAGTTTAAGAAATTACATGGAAGAAAATCATTGAAGATAGTAGCTATGGTGAATTATGGTGAAGATGGATGTGATCATTGTGAACTGTGAAAAGACAGTGGTGGGTGTGAAAAGATAAGGGTGTTTTTGTCTAATTGCAACACTTGAAAGTCCGTTTTTCAAAACTTGTGTCCTCTCGATGAGTTTTAAAACTGCCTTTTTGATGACTTTATATTTTGTTTTGAATTTAGAAACCACTCTATTTTTTGAACCAAACACAATACAAGGTGAATTTAAAATACAAAACCATCCAAAACCTCTCAACATTTGCCAACCAAACAGTAGTAGTAAAACCATGATTTACTAGCAGCTATAGTTTATATTATAAACGGTGCGGTCGCGCGTTGCGGCGAAGCATTATAAACAACGTACATAAATTGTTGTGTGTTTTTTACCGCCATGTTATAAGGTCATTGTGCGCTGTGGCATAGCCTTTTGAACTGCACCTAATATCATTATTGTCAATCACCTTATCTTTAAATTGGAACAAACGTTTTTATTTTATAAGTGTCACTAACATAACAATAAAAACTACACGTGCTGATCGCAATGAAACTTCCATCAATACATTTAGAATTCCAACTAAGAAAGATTAATGATGCTTGACAGTAGAATATTACAAAATACAACGCTCTTCTCAACCAACCTATCCGTGTTTAGAGTATCATCTGGCTATCCATGAATCATGAGCAAATTGAGATCTTGTTAGCCTTAAAATATTAAGTCGAACAAAGAAAGCAACGGTCAATATAGATAGTGTCGGTTCTTTACGTCATAGGTAACTTTGTATACAATGTAATAGACTAGTCGGGATCGCGGGTTCGAGATTAAGCTAATATTGTATACCTTGTGTGCCAAAGCCCAACCAAAGTCGAGCCTGACCCATCTATCATAACCCTAGGCGTTTCATTAGCTTAGGAATAATATAAACACCCCTATCCTCATGTGAAGAAGGTGCTGGTTGGTTCCTCATTCTCTTCTAGTCAATCATCCACTACCTTATTTCTCTTTTCTTTCTTGTACACAATTCTCCCTCTCATCCTCTTATCTTATTTTATTTTCTTATTTTGTTAAGTGATTGTGAAATGGGTCAAGTAAATCGACTTACAAGTGATATTAGAGCCAGAGTAGATTTAGTTGTGTTTGGTTCAAAATATAAAAGTTTCTTGGTCGAAAAAATTATAGTGTTTGGTTCGTGCTTATTGTTTGGTCTAAAAACGAGTTATAGAGCTTTTTAATCCTCAAATATTTTTGTTTTAGGCTTATAAAGGTTTATAAATCGTTTTTATACCGAAAACAATAGAACAAAATCATTGTTTCGGTTTTTTAATAACTGAGTTCGCAACTTTTTAGGTCAAAAAACAAGCTCAAATTCAATTTTAATGTGATAGTAATGACGTCTTGGTAAACATTAAAGGGGTTGACGAATGAAATAGAAAATTTATGTAAAGGGTGAATAAAAAGAAGCTCTTCATACACTTAAGCAGAAATCATGTCAATATATATGTTATCGGTCTTCACAACGATGAAGTCTAGCATTGAAGATAAACATCATGGACTGTGAAAACTCGTCTTTTCCAGGTCATTACACGTCTATAAACTTGAAACTATTTACTTTGAACATTTACATGTTTACTTTTACGTGTAACCGTTAAGTTAAATCGCGTAACCCGAAAAACAACTTTAAATGTAAACCGTCATAAAACAAAAATAGGTTTACGTCAAATATGTGTTATATGACTTTTACGAGCATAATTTATAAGTCAACACTCTTAGTTTGCAAGTTTAACGTAAACGCTTGAATTAACCTAAAACTGGGAAGTTATCCCGTACATTGCAAGAAAAGTCATCGTGCGTGCATCGGTTCTAGACTAAGCTTAGTCTACACATTTATAGCATATCATTATCATCATATTCATGTTTTACAAGTTTCATAAATTTTATTTTATAACTTTACGTAAATTAGTAATTAGTATATTTTATGCATGCATGTAATTTATACTACCACCTTTCAAACTAATACTTACATTATATCTTCTAGAAGCAATAAGCTAAATTTAAAAACTGATTTCCCTCCCCCTTTCCTCTCTTTTTTCATCTGCCAACTCACACTCACAAACAATATACCAACCAAAACATACATCTCATTATCCCACTTTAACCATCTTTACCTTCTAATATCATCCACTAACCATGAAACACACTATAAACCAAATCTAATATCCATTTTTTATTTTACACTATTTTACACTAGTTGGTTAATAACATGTCTAACCTCCCACTATATAAAAAAACTAACCTAACACTTTCATTTCTATACTTCACAAAATACACTCACTCTCTCTTGGCCGCGGCTTGCAACAACAACATAAGAAGAAGTTGGTTTTGATTTTATACAAGTATTTTCCTAAGAAGATTAAGGGTTTAGGTGTTTAAGTGTTCAAGTATTTGGGGTTGATTGTGTGTAAACCTTATTAAATCTCATCTCGTCATCTAGTTAAGGTGCTCATATTCATCTCCTAATTTCATTTCATATATTTACATTCATGTAGTTATATCACCACTAGGTTTGTGTTAAGTGTTTTTCTAAAAGAAACTAGTAAATATCATGAACTAGTTTATTGACCCGTGAAATTCACGGAGCCTTAAGAAACCGTTGATAATATTTTTATAAGAGATCGATTTGTGGTATTACGTAAATAAATTACATGTTAGCTTCGTGAATAGAAAATACTAATGCTAAATTACGATACAAATAAATTAATGAAACACTATAAAAGATATTTAATATTTGATATTATGTTAACTAAATGATAAGAGATGGATGTGTGATGTTATGTAAATAAATGATATGTTAGATGTATAAATAGAAAATATTTATGCTACATTATGATACACATAAATTATTGAAACACTACAAAATACATTTAATTTTTGATGGTATATAATTTTGAAAAGAGTTCCTTTTAAAAAAGTGTAAAATAATGTAACAACATAAAAAATGTGTAGCAACAAATACACTTAATATTTTATACGTAGCATTTAATAATAGTTTGATAACAAAAAATCTTTTTTATATTAACATTTATTAAATATGAGATATATGTTTCAAAAACCGTAAAATAAGAGTTTTCAATTTATTGAGAAAAGTAACATGTTTATATAAGTGATCGATTGTTGAGATTATGTGAATATATGATATGTTAGGTATGAGTTGTTAAATTAGAGTCGTATTATATAGTTAACATATGTATGAAATGGAAAAAATGATGCTACATAAACATAAAATAATTTTATAATTGATACAAAAGGCATAAATTAATTTTTGTAAAACCTATAATTTGTCAAATGGGTTGAATGTCACCCAATGTTCGTTTTTATTACATAGGACCTATAATTTGATTTATGCAAATAATTTGGTTATACTATTTTCATTGTAACTTTACATGTTGTAAGTTTGACCCAATTGGTTTGGAATGGGTCGATTTAGAGGATCTCTCATTTCTAACACGTCAAACGTATACAGGTCAAATGGGTCGAACATAGCTCAAAGTCCTCTTTTTATAATCAATAACCTATAAAATAGCATGTTTGAGATGATCACAAACTGTATTATTTAAATCATCCACAAAGAAAACTATATTATCGTTCTCGATCGATTAGGAGAAGATAATAACAAAATTCACCTAATGATAGGTAGTTTTCAATCCTATTTTCGGATCTTGGCTATTCTGTTGGTAATTTACGATGGCAATTGCACAGGTCACCGATCTAATAATTAGTCTGAAGCAAATAGGAACGATCATCTCACGATAATAATCTCATCAAGAGATACTGTTACAAAGGTATTCCCAACAAATCGCCATTACTAATTTTCTTGTGAGGTTACATAAGTCGTTTGTCATCAATCTTTGTTTTTTATAAATCCCATGGAATGCGTCTGGTCCAAGATCTTTGGGGACTATTTTGTATCAAATGGGGTGTGGTGATCGATGTTTACTAAAATTACTGGAATGAGATCCTACATCGGGTATCGATTTGGTTTTGTACGTTTGATAAAACGTTAATGATATAATCAGTTAGTTTTCCAATCTAAGAACGGCTTGGTGATGGGTGATTTCATTTATTTTCGCGTTGTGGCGAAGTATGGTCGAACTTATAAAAGACCTGTGGGAAAGTTCTGGGGAACGGCAAACCAAGTGTAGGTTCGAACTCTCAATTGTTTGTATCAACATAAAATGTTTTTCAGTCTTTTATCTAGTATGCTTAAAGCGTATATGGGCAACATATCAGTGGAATGTCGGGCTAAATACGGTAAATAGTAATGGCTGGAGCAGAATCTCTGTGGGGTGTCGGGAATTGTAACAATGTATAATAGGAAGCGGGTTAATAATGAAGCGGTGATGTCTATTCGGTAGACGATTGTATTGATTTGGTTGGGTAAGGTACGTAGTATCTTGTAAAGTTAAAGATTTAGTGTAATTTAGAGCTTATAAAACATATGTCTTCTGAGGGATTCGATGATGTTGGTACTTAGGATAGTTGAGGGGACGTTGGGTTTGGTTGAGAATTCGACTTATGGATCAAGTTGGAAAGAGTCAAGACTTCAAAGGGTTTAAAAGATATATTTTTTTTGGAGTTCAAAAGATGTTTCTCACGATTTTATTCCAGATGAAAGATGGTGTTTGGATAGGACCTGGTGGGTTTGTCCTATATGGACATCATGGGGCTCACAGAGGTTTATAGAAGTTGGGTGGTCGGTGGGGAAGCGCGTGTTTACGGATATGGTAAGTGATGGACCAAGTCTCATGGGAAGGTTTGTGTCCTTACAAGAGTCTTTACAGTCGTGTGATAGAGTCTCTTTTAGTTTCATATCGTAATTGGACTTATCGTATTATCGCTACTGAGTTTGCATATTGGGCGCCCAATATTGAATCGATGGGAGGTCAATTTCCGATGCTAATACCTTAGGTAAGGAAGGATGCAGAGGGTCCTAGTTGGATGAAAGTTGGGAAACTTGAGGTGCATTTGGACTGTCGATAGTTGTGATTTCAGATTCCACTAAGAATGTTAACATTGATTCGGTGTCGCTTCTAGTCGGGTTTTTCGAAGAGGAGGATGTTCGTGGGGTGGAAAGTAATATTGTGGACTCCTTTGAAGAAGGCGTGATTCGTGGATGATTCGTCTTTATAATGTTGGGTGTATAAGGATTGCATGGAAAAGAATTTGGAAGATGATACTGGTGTGATTCTTGGAGTTCTTTCTGCAGGTGTTGTGGTATGTTACCACTGATGAAATGAGGATGTTCACCAGTTATTGATCATGAAAAAGACTCCTCTCATTGAGGCCTCCATCTAAACCCTACGGGTAATGATTTAAATATTGGCATGCTGAGTCTGGTTTTCTTCGTGGATTGATTATAATTGGTCCTTTAACTAGTGACGAGATAGATTCTGATATAAAGATGGAGCTATAGAGACCCCATTGGATTATACTCGGGTTTTGTTCTCTCTCGCGCAAAACTACGTTTAGTGGAAAGATTTATTTTTATAGCGATCTTCTGTTTGGAGTTATTATGACCAAAAGTTAAAGAAGCTATTCTTCTTCATAATGCCTTATCGAGACAAACAAAGGATGTTGGTTAGATCGCTTTTTGGTATGATGCCATGCGGGTGTTCGGTGGGTTTCGTTCATGGTGTTAATTAATGTTGGCGCAATGGTGGGATATCTTCTTATTCTAATAGCCTTTGGTTGTTTTGCGAGTTCGTTTCGTTAGTTTTTTTCTATTCCTTTTCGTTCTTTGTTTGTTGGATCGTTTTTGCGTGTATATCGTCTGCTAGTTTCTTTCTAGCCTTTTTTAATAAAATTCCATTTGCCGTTCAAAAAAAAAAATGTATACAAATTTAAAAGAATCTAAAAAGTATACAGGTCAAATGGGTCGAACATAGCTCAAAGTCCTCTTTTTATAATCAATAACCTATAAAATAGATGTGTTTGAGATGATCACAAACTGTATTATTTAAATCATCCACAAAGAAAACTATATTATCGACAAAACTTAGATTTTATAATCATCACCTAAATTCTACATATCTATATTCATTTTGGTTTGGACAAAAAAGAGGAATAATATATTCGCAGGTTATCCCTAATATGGGAATGCATGTTTTGACCCATAAAAAAAGTTATTCATTTCACTATCTTAAACCGAATCCATTAATTTCTATTATGTGTTATAAGAATAATTCATTGAAATACTACCTTAAAGAGGAATAAGAAATTTGATTTTCAACATCAAAGAGTTCAAGAATAGTTTAATTTCATAAAAGAATTCAAGAATACTTGAATTTCATAAAAGAATTCATGAAATTTGACCCGTGAAATTCACGGATCAGATGAAAAACTATGAAAACGATCGAAAATGTATTATCAACGAACATTTAAAATAGCAATGATTAATTATCAAAATGTATTGACACGTGAAATTCAGAGGGCCTAAATTTAAAACCGTTAAATAATGTTTAAATAAGAGATCGATTTGTGATATTATGTAAATAAATGATATGTTAGATGTATGAATAACTAATATTAATGCCCTAAATTTTCATACAAATAAATTATTAAAACACTGTAAAAGATATTTACTTTTTGATAGTATATAGTTTTAAGAAGATTTCCTTTTGAATGTAAATAAGATAAAGTAACAACAACATAAAAAAATGTGTAACAACAAACACACGTAACATTTTTAAGTATGAATATTAGAGCCCCAAGGGGTCGATGGCATATTTATGCAATTATAAAGTACGTCATCTTCATATGTTTGTATCATGTAACATTTCATAATGAAAATAAATATAAATGTTGACATATTTAAATGTAACCAAACTACAAAATAAAAGTGCTCACTTGAGATATTACGATCCTGCATCAAAATATAAAAACTATTTTGATCATGTTGACTTTCAAGAAGCTTAACTAATCAATCTGAAATGAAATTAATAATTGAAATAAGACTGGAGGTACATATTATAATGGAAATAAGACTTGCCAAGATCGAGGTGAACATCTTTATCAACTTTTACATAAGACTCATGTACAATATATACTGGTTCAAGACTTACGTATATCAAGGTGAATATGTTAAGCAAACTTTATATAAAATTCAGCATCTTGAACTACTATACTGAAGAAATTGTGGTCTACTCCTGCACAATGAATAATCACAATCAATATGTTAGTGATGTTAGCTACGACCATGCATATAATTTTGTAATTATGCGACAATTATATTACTACAGCAAATTCGCACATGCTTCTCAAATTTTGACTTTTTTCTATAAGTATTTATTTCTAAATATTTGCTCAGAAACAACACGAAAGTGTGCCACCTGAAAAGGTTGATCTTGGTAGACCTTTTAGCAGTTCTAAAACTAATGAAATTGTTACGAAAGAGATCATTAAGCATATGGTACTTATATATATATAAAGAGATCATGTTATAAAATAGATATAACTTGTTGAAGTCTATACTAATGATCTGTTGTAAAACCATCTATAATATGATGAGGTATGACCCACTAGGAATACCTCACCAAAATCAGCCCATCAATAAGTCAAAACAACAATACCTAATCCCGCCAAAGCAACCCATCAATAAGTGAGTCTATATAATCACTTCTAATTAAATCAATACAATGAACTATGTGCTTTTAATTCTTGACCAACTTGAATGAGCTTTCAAGCTGACCAAACGGTAGGACAATGTGGTTTAGGACTATATAGATTAGAACATAAAATAAAAACGCATTCTGCTCACAAAGCATGGTTGTAGGAACTGAGAATGCCTTGGTTATGCCAAGGGTAGCCGTAGCTTGGACTTTCCAAACCATTCTCAGCTTCATCAGCAGCTGCAATGGTTGTAAAACTCAATAGCCCTGACAGACCTGTTCCAAGGAGAGAAATTTCCCTCTAAGACTTAACGCCAGCAAAACCAGCTCCATCATGGTTTTTTTTATAGAGATGACAATGAAGGAGAGGCCTGAACTTGTAAGAAAAAAATGCCAGCAGCCAGTACATGCAATATCAATATGAATCAAATATACAACAGTTAACCTAAATAGATCGCGTTATACCTTAATTTTCCCCTAGAAAAAAAAAATAATAATCCCAACGCTTTTATATTATTACTTTCATAGTTAATACTTAGTCATGAAAACAAACTGCTAAAAAGCATTGAAACAATGTTTGTCTTTTACAGAGATCTTTATATGGACTGAAACAAGCACCCCGGGCTTGGTTTCAGCGGTTTGCAGGTTATGCCACACGAGCTGGATTTTATCATAGTCGATGCGATTCCTCATTGTTTATCTATAGACAGGGTTCTCAGGTTGCTTACTTACTTATTTATGTGTGGGATGACTTCATCTCACAGCTTCTTGTCCAGGCCTTACTTCAGCAGATTATATGTTTCTAAATAATTGAGTTTGACATGACTGATTTTGGGTGCGCTTAATACTTTCCTGGTATTTTTGTGATCGTTACTATTTCCTACATGTTTGTGTTTTGTACAGAAGGAAGTAAGTTCATACAGCTCCTATCGAGACATGCTCATATGGTTCCTTGTATACCTTCTCGGACACCGTTGATACAGAGTCAAAACTTGTTCCGGAAGGTGCTCCTGTTTCAAGGATTCTACTTTATTTCGCAAACCCTTGCAGGGGGGCTCCAGTATCTTACTTTTACACGTCCAGATTTATCTTATGCAGTTTAGCAGATTTGCCTTTATATTCATGAACCGAGAGAGCCAGATTTAGCTGCTCTCAAGCGTATCTTGCGATATGTTCAAGGTACTTTGGATTTAGGCCTTCATTTATATACGTCATCCACTACCTCTCTGGTTGGTTATACTGATGCTGATTGGGCGGGTTGTTCATCTACACGCAGGTCTACCTCATGTTATTGTGTCTTTTTAGGTGATAACTTATTATCTTGGTCCGCTAAACGACATCACACTCTTTCACGCTCTAGTGCCGAAGCTGAATACCGGGGTGTTGCTAACGTTGTTACACTCTCCTTTATCGACTGCAACTCTTGTCTATTGTGATAACGTTAGTGCTGTTTATATGTCTGCTAACCCTGTTCAACATCAACGGACAAAACACATTGAGATTGACATTCATTTCGTCCGAGATATGGTTACCGCTGGTCAGGTTAGAGTTCTACATGTGCCATCTCGTTTCCAATATGCCGATATTTTCACCAAGGGACTGCCTTCCACATTGTTTGAAGAATTTCGATCCAGTTTGAGCGTACGGCCTCCTCCCGCTCCAACTGTGGGGGCGTATTAGTCAATATAATTAATGTAATTTATTATGACCATAATATGTGTGTTCTATTCTTGGTATCATTATATTATCCTTATCATAATTTGGTGTAGATGAGTTGTAGGTCTTATCTTTGGCTCAAGCCTTTTCTTTGTAACCTATATATATTGTATGTTTTTGTGAAAATAATCAAGAAAAACCAATTACCCTTCAATATGAACTTGTAAGAAAAAAATGCCAGCAGCCAGTACATGCAATATCAATATGAATCAAATATACAACTGTTAACCTAGATAGATCGCGTTATACCTTAATTTTCCCCTAGAAAAAATAATAATAATCCCAACGCTTTTATATTATTACTTTCATAGTTAATACTTAGTCATGAAAACAAACTGCTAAAAAGCACATAAAACCGTAGGTTCATGTATAAGGACTGTGTGGTCATTGTGTAACACGTGCATGTGATGATTAGTATGTAGAAATATATTAGAAGGGACAGTTTCATAAAAGACATGAAACCTAGTTTTCTAAATGGAAAAAACCAAATGAGGAGATGAAACTGATTTATTTATATAAATAAGTTGTTGGTTTATTTTTTGTCTCCAACGAGTAAACTAAACGAATAGAACATGTGCATCATTTCATAAGCATCTAGTATAATCAATTACCTAGAGCAAATACGCTAACGAAATCATCAAAAAACTTAGAATCACGAATATCCGAAGCAAATAGCTATTCTTGCACTTGCTACCTACAGATGCACATGCATACATTATTAGTTATTTATAAATTGTTTAAAAAACCTGCAACACCCGACAATAAGCCCGTTTAAATATGTTTTTGTCTATAAAAATTGCCCATTTTCAATCGCTCAATAAATATTCTAAGCATCCATTTGTAATGGGTCAACAATTGAACATCACTCGAAGTCTCACCCTAAATATCAAACCAGTTTGACCCATATGAAAACCATTTCCTAACCTGTATAAAATAAAACCTATTTTAACTTGCTTATATGAAAACCATTTCCTAACCTGTATAAGAAAGGTTTAGAAAATTAAAAAGGATTACATGCAATTTTGTAATGCAAAAACTACTCTTTGATAACTGATAGATTTCTACCAAACGTATATAAGTGGATTTTCCACCCGTGTTTGGCCTTGTGATAATTTGAAACCAACTCTTTCCCCTAACCTGATAGTTTGTGAGAACACATCAAATTAATGAGGCAACATTAGTGCCACTCTTTTTATATAGCCAACGTGAAACATATATCTTACCTCTATGTAGTCATTTGGTATAAAATTCACCTAATATTGAGCTTCCACACACGGGTGTCTACTGCCTTCTAATACAATATCCTCTGAATCCTGTGAACGACAACCAAAAGTGATTAGCAGATAGTGTTTGAGGTGGCAATTCTAATGCATTATATGATAACAGGTCTATTACTTAAACTTGATGATCATATATCTTTCGACTTGTCCCCTAAAATAAGTAATTCTAATATGCCCTTTGCAAGTTACTCCTGTAAACTACTTATTGGATTACCACATTTTGTAAGTCCAAAGGAGTGATACAATAATTCTAACATAAGACACTTCCAACCACACAATGAGATCCTATAATAATTTGATAACTTGGTCATCATATGGCCAATTGCAATCTTTGAAAAAATATTTGGTTACAAATCTTGTCAAGGCATGAAGACTTATTAAAGTTAAACTAACCTTGTAAGTTGCATAATGTCTATGGAACGGCCACACATCCGTGAGCCACAGTCATCAACAAATGTCCAGGCCACCTGCACAAAACAAACATACCAAACTCATTCAGACATTATCACTTAACACATGGTATGCCTCATGTAATCGAAGGCAATATTACATCATATGAGTTTTAATAGTACAAACACATTCTGAATCAAGATTTTACCTGTATGTTGTCTATCAAATTCATATATCAATGCAAATTATTCTTCTTTAGCGCCTAATGGATCTCCTCCAGTCCAAAATATTCTTTTATTCTTTGGAGCTACAGATCTTTCTAGAGCTTACAACATTAATCAAAGTATTAACCAGTTAGATTTTGACACTATGGCCATATTGGAACTGATTCTCTATTTTGACACTATGGCCATATTGGAAATGATTCTTTATCTAATAACCGAGACTCAAAGTCAATGTTTGGATTAGTAGATTATGCTTTTGGGTATATGAGTGTTTAGGGGGTGTTTAGGATTGCTTATTAAAGTGTTTTTAAATAAAAAAACCAGTTAACAGCCTGCTTCTTGTATACACACTATTTAATATTGAGTCACTAATTGCAGTCAATAGTTTGCTGATATGCTATTTCCTAAATATGGGCAGCCCACTGTTAACGGTTTCTGATATGCTATTTCACAAATATGTGCATCACTTTTTGAAGAACCGCGTTCTCTTTGTGTCACTTATAGTAGGTCAGGATTGGTAAAATACAAAAATTACTATCATTAGCCTCTAAAAGAAAAAAATCGGTGACATGGTACTTTTTGTAATAACAACTACACAAGTTATCAAAAATTCAGAATGTTTAACTTAAACTAAAGATTAATAGCAAAAACTTGCAAAGAAGCAACTAATGAAATTTCCTTGCCATAAAACAAATGAAAAACATAGATTTTGGTTAAGAAAAGACATATTTTTTACCTTCAACTCGATAGTTCGTCATCTACATCTTGAGATGTAGCACCATGGATTCTATCTTCTTTCATTAACATCAAACTACAAATTATAAAACATCAATTAGAAACAAATAAATACCTCTATGGAACTTTGTAAAAAAGCAACTAACATCTACATGATCTTGATGATCATCCTACAAAGTTCGTACGAGTATAATTACAAACTTAATTAAATAGCACTATAGTTTAATGACTCAGTTGGTTAAGAAACAATCAACCCCTATTGTTCTACTATTATACCCCGAGTGAAACTAATTAAAGCATTTGTGGAAACTAGAAGGGGGTTTGAATAATTTATAAGTTCTTTAGCGTTTTAAAAGTTTACTTTTAAAAATGTTTAGATCTGAGTTATATGTTTAACCAATTCACATTATGAACAAGCAATAACTATCTAAACTAGAACTAGATAACAACAATAATAATGTAAAGAGATAAGGAAAGAAACGATCAAACCACAACACAAGGATTTATAGTGGTTCAGTTACGAAGCACCTCTTCGCCCTACTCCACTCCTCGAGCACCTAACTCGAGAGTTTTCTTCACTATGTCAACAAACTCCCTTATGGCAGAGAAAACCGTACATAACTTTCGCTTATATCAATTTCCGACACTAAGCTAGATGTTGAGTTCTAATCTTAGCTAGAACCAATCTATCACGACTTCACAACTTCTTCACTACTTTCACGACTTCACAACACAACTTCACAACTACACAACTTCTTCACGCCTTAGTATTCTTCACCACACTACTTCACTACTTCACTTCTACTTTCACACCTAACTATCACAACTTGGATGAATCACTAAGATTCAACTATACTTACAACAATCACCAAGATCTATCTACTACACAACTTTACAAGATTTACAAATGATTTACAAGTTATGATATGGATGCAACAAGATTGCAATACACACTTGAGGTGTAATACTTCTTCACTTGATGATGGAAGTATTCTTCTCTTGCACTTGAGGAATTGAGCTTGGATCACTTGGAAACAAAGCTTTATGATTAAATGATCAAAAGATTTTAATGAGATGTGTGGGCTGTTTTTGATCAGAAAGAATGAGTGCAAAATGTGAGAAAATAGTGGGGAAACATCCAGTATTTATAGGACATTCTGAATGAGCGTCTACCTATGGACGATCCCTTTAAATTGGTGGGCGGTTCCCTTAAAGATAAGGAGGTCGCCCGTTTATTTAAGGGGTCGCCTTAGACTGGGCCCCAGATTGTCCTTTTGTGTAGGGGGAATTTTCTGGAACTTTCTAGCCGTTTTAGGTCCGAAAATTTGAATTTTAAAATGTTTATTTTGAATAAAACATTTCTTTTAATTGTAGAAAATATTTTGTAATGTTTATAAAAATGTTTACAACATTTTATAAAAGTGTGAGGTTGAATAAAAATTTTATTTGATCATAAAATGCATTAAGCATTTATTTATTCATACCTTTAAGTGATATAATTTTCGAAATGAAAATTTACTACTAATTACTTGTTTACGTTTAATTTTACATTGAACGTTTTTATATTTTGTGATTATCAAAATGTAAAGATGTGAAAAATATTAATAATGTTTTTAGGCATTATTTCTATCAACAATCTCCCCCTTTTTGATGATTATAAAATGTAAACTCATTAAATGCAAAATTATTTTTAAACAAGTATTTAGTGAGTTTTATGTCATTTTCCCCCCTTTTTGTAGAATCAAAAAGGCATCGTCGAGAATTGCTAGTATAATCGACGGAATAAATGCTCCCCTTGATGTGTGCCCCCCTCGTTCGAGAGCACCAAGGAATCGAGCTATGGTTTCTTGGCTACAAAAACGAGTTAGAACAATACAAATATTTCTAACATGTAGCAAGTGAGGAAAATATGAAATAATGATAATGCAACCAACAATAATCATCCATTTAACAAAAAATAGTATGTGAACCACACTCATGCATACAGAATAAATAACATGCTAACATACATGAAAATTTTAAACTACAAAAAATCCTATAACTAGTAAAACTCCATAGGACTTACTTGCAAAATAATGAATGGACAATTATTTGAGAAACTAAACATAGAGTATGTTTAGTTTGGGAAAGATGGTGGAGGTGGTGGGATGATGGTTGTTGGTGGTTGTGAGAGCATATGTTCAATGTATGAAAACATATATTGGAGTTCATCTCTCAATCCAAATATGAGAGTACGATTGTGAATGCAACACAAACATGAATCTCCATGTGCCTCAAGAAGGTTCTAAGGAATGGGATGACCAAAGATAGGTGGTAAAGGTGATGGAGTATCAAATTGGACATCAAGTGGGGTAATTGGTGAAAAGGTAAGAGTGATGTCCATTGATGCATTTTCTTGAGTTAGATGTGGTGGAGAAATTATTGGAGGAGGAGATGTTGGTGGGTTCAAGTAACAATTAGGTGAAAGTGATGTTGATGAGGTTGGTGATTTTGGTATGTAGTCAATTGAGGATGAAAAAGTATCTTTGGTTGATGGTATTTTGGAGGGTGCATTAGGAGCACTAGGTAATGAGAGTTGAAGTTTGCGTGATGGATTTTTTGTGTCATCTTGGGTTAAATCCACAAACAATTATTTTGGTGGAATGATGTTGATTTTTGGTCTCTTGGAGGCTTTGGAAATGGAAGCTCTAGTGGATGCCATGGATGTTGATAATGGTTGATGAATGATGAAGAAGATGGTGTATTGGAGATGATCATTTGGAGGGGATTTATGGGAAGGAAATGGTTTGAAAATGGAATGAGGTTGAACTAGTTTAAGTTATTCCAAATTATGTTCGAGCATTCTGGGCAAAGATAGCTGAGACTAGGTAAAAGAGGGTCAAAAAGCAGGAAAAATACTGTTTTACCCGTGATTTGCTAGGGCGGTCCCCTTAATTAGGGGTCGGTCCCCTTAAAGATAAGGGGGCCGCCCGTTATGAATTAAGGGGGCCGCCCTCTGCTGGTTTCCATTTTTCATAGAAAAACAATTTTTCTTAGAATTTTTTTGTGAGAGTATTTTTGTTTTGGTGGTTTATTTGCAGCAAGCCCTATTGAGTTTTATGAGCACATTTAATCATATAACATGTAATAAACACATCAAATCATGAAACCAAAGTAGCATAAGTAGTTGATTAAATAAAACATCCAAAGGTTTAAATCATCATAGCAAATAAGCATCTAAAGATAACTAATAACCAAGTCTTTCCGAATAAATCGGATAATCACCACACAAGTTGTTTAGAACATACACATAATCAAGTTAAAAATTGTCTTAAACCACATTTAGCTATCTAGCTAATTTCTCTCATATGTCTTCACTTCTTCTTCTTGCTAAACACTCCTTTTAATGCCTTTCCAAATTACTTTAACCCTCTGCGCATCTCCTCATGTATTCGTTGCGTTTGGTTGAGCAAAGGTGGTTTTGTCCGGTCAAAAGAGTTCATCGGTGTTTGTTCAGAGCGAAGCATTTGGTAGTTTTGGTATTCGAGTGGATTAAGGGAGTTAAGATAGGTGGTAGGAGATGGAGTACTTGCTCGAGAAGTTTTGACATCCTCATCATCATCATCATCATGTTGATAAGATGACGTGCCTTGATGATGAGTGGATGAAGAAGAGACGGAATGACGCGCCTTGCCACGATCACTTCGAGGTCGTTGAGTTTATTTTAGGGCAATAGGACGCATTACTCGCTCAACAATGTCATAGATGCCATTGTCAAGATGAGGATATTGTTACCATACGTGTCGATAAAGAACGAGTAATAACATGCCATACTGAAGATGTACTGTTGAGTAGCTCTAGCACATTGGATTCTTTTAACGAAGAATTAATCCAGATTTAAATTGAGTTCTTCGGCAACAATACAATACAACATATGCGCAAGACAAGCGGGGAGACGGTCCCGATGTCCTCCTAGTCCGAACACATTCCCATTGCTTCATGTCGGGGCTTAGTTCTTTGGTGAGAATTTGATTTGGATTAAGAGAGACCGTTTGGCTTTTAATGGTACGGTCTACCACGACACGTTCCAATTCAAGAAGTCGACGAATGTCAGGAGTAGGAAGATCGGTGCAATATGGTCCCTCGGTTTCTTGAGAATACTCAAGAGATGCAAGGTCTCATTCGTTTGTAAAAACGGCTTGACCATTGTATGGAATTTTGAGGATTTGACCGAATTGAGCGAGAGTAAGAGTTATGAATTCGTGTTGAATCATAAAAGAGATAACAAGATAGCTATATTCATCGGTTTGTACAAGACTTGACAATAGAATCTAGAAATAAATCTTGAACAATTGGTTATCGTTAGATTTGAAAAGACAATTGAAGCGGATGTATAAAGAGACGCTCGATATGTTGGATTTTTGTAGTAGCTTGATCACAACACGACCTCGTGAATGTTTGCGGTTTTCAATGATTGTAGAATTATGGGCAATAGTAGGGGAATGCCGGGAATTTAGATACTTTTGGATGTAAGATTTAGAGAGAATATATCGGTGGTAAGTAGCTTTCGGAATTTTTTGTCACCTAAACAATTAAACAACAACATAAAATTTATAAAAGATAAAAATAATAATAAAGAAAATAAAATAAGTTTTGAAAAATGACGAATGTGGGATAAGGATTACTTCGACTCTAAAAATAAAACCTAAGAAGTGATCCATATGTTCCTTAATTTATTTTTGACTTAATCTAGGATGTCGAAGAATATATATTAGTTATATATTTCGACATCAAGACAATAACCAAAACACTCTTTTATTAATACAAAATTTGTCTAAGTTTGTTGAACATTATGCATTAAGTGTATATTTTGTTTGACAAGTATAAGTTTTATATTTTTGGACTTACAAGAGTTAAATAGTGTTTGTTTTGACTCAATACTATGTTTCGAAATGTTAAGTCAAACGCCCCTTTATTTTATACCTTTTATAAGATATATCAATATATATATATATAAATTATATATCTTGATGACTTATAAAAGTTTGTTAAGTGTTTATACGAGTGACAAAACTATAATGATGATCATTTTGACTCTAAAAATTGATCCTAAGAAACGAACCAAACACCCCTTTAATTTTATAAAATTTTACTCATTAATTTGAAAAATGTGTATATGTTTAGATAATTAATCCTTGATTATTTTTAGCATGTTTTTGACATTGATCAACAATGTGTAAGTTAAAAAATGCATATATGCAAAAATTCGACCATATGTTCATACGAATATATGTTCTTAAAATTTTGACTCAATAATGTTTGATTCAATCCTATCAAGGTTATTAGTGTTCCTATGAACTACGGGTATCATTGTATTATGGAATTCCTAACCAAACAAGAATTGTGGAAAATAATAAAAAACACCAAATTTGATATAAGAATAAAATTGGGGATAAAATCAAACAAAAGATGGTTGAAAAACTTACAATGGATGTTGTTGATAGACTTGTTAGTAATTGCCCCTTGTGAATTTTAGTTGATTTTGTGATTTGAGGTTTGATTTTGAAGGTTTTGGTGATGGGGTTTTCGTTTACCGCAGGTAGGAGAAAGAAGGAAGAAAAAAAAAATGATGTTTGGGTATATAATTTCGACTGTAAGGGGGTGTTTGTTTTTGTAGATAGGCGGTCCCCTTAATTAATTAAGGGGGCCGCACACTTTACACGGCCGGTCCCCTTAATTTTAAGGGGGCCGCCACCTGAATTTTTTTTTTTGAATTTTGGTCAGTTTTGTGAGAATGAATATTGACAATTTTTTTAATTAACCCATTGTTTAATTAAAAAGTTTCTTTGACTATTTCCGACGAGATAATTAAGATGTCAATACATGAGGTGATTTGGTGACTAGACTCCTTGCGAATATGATGAATTAATTTCTTCGAGTGAAAAAATTAATTGATATGTTTTGAAACGGGATTGAGTTGATACTTTAACAAGGCGATTTTGATAGATGTAGTTGAGGCGAGCGTCGAGGTGGAAGAGAGTTTGTTTCATCCATAGGTGACCCTTTGGTAAAATTAAAACCTAACCCGGATTTATCTCCGGAAGTTTTTCGAGAACTTATTATTTTCTTAAGTGAGTGACTACTATCATTAAATTGATTTAGTCCAAGATATTTTCTATTCTAAGCTTCTCATTTTTAAGCTTAAGGTCTTGACATAATTTACATTAATTTTCTCGAGTTTGAGTGTCTCCTTGAAATCATTGAACATGTGTGTCCTCTTTTTATTCTTGAGTTTTACAGTCAGTATTGATTGAGTTATTCTGACAAAGGTCAAATGTTTGTTGAATTTGTTATTCAAAATCAATACTTTTCTCTTTCTCTTGAAGACTTTGCTCAAATTCTTAGAATACCAATCAAGTTTCTCAAGTTTTTCAAAACCCACCTAACATTGACCCTCACTTGGAACCATTTTACACCCGCCAAACCGAAATCATCAACCGTCAAGTACAATTACGAGATGAGCAACATGGTAGAGTAAGGTCAATCAGAAAAAGTCTCAGAAGGTTGTGGAGAAACATGAAGAAGTGAGCTGTGAGGGAAATTACTTAATGACATTATTATCTATATAATTTACCAATCTATTATGCTTAGGTATTCAAACTTATGCTACTTATTAGTAACTTAGTACGAAGTACGGGAAACATTACTTACATTGGATGATCATTCAATTTTTTAATCCTAAACCCATGCTTGCATGCACCTTGATACACTTTGGCTATTGTTATATTATGCATGCTTATAAAATTATCAATTTGCCTACATATGATTTCTTGATTGAGCTTAGGAAGTTTAGTCTTATAACCTTGTTTGTTAAGTATTAGATGATTTATGGTGAATTGGAATTGACTACAAAAGGGAAAAATATGAAACTGTCTCTGTACAGGATTTACAAAAAATCAGGAAAACTGGAAAAATTTCCCGTCTCCAGAGAATGGCCCCCATAACTACTGGGCGGCCCCCTAAAATATATGGGACCGCCAGGTATTTACGGGACCGCCATCAGAAGTCACGGAATTTTCACTGCGGCTCCTGATTTTTTGTGCAGTTGACTATTCTTTCTTAGACCCAGCTAAACCTTCTGCATTTTACTAAACCACTTTTGGAATCCAAAAATTCAACTCTCATGCTTTTCCACTTTGATCTTTTCCTCCCTAATTAAATAAGTCATCATACCCACTTCTATCATCATCTTCATCTTCCTCACACCATTCTACCATGAATTCCACCAATGCTTCCTCATATGACCCTTCAAAGAAAATCAAACTCACCATAATCCCTCCTAGACAACTATTTGTCAACATATCTAGTGATGAAGATGTCACCACCACACCTTCTCCTACAACAACATCTTCATCTCCAACTCCTCCAAATGCACCATCAAAAACCACATCCACTAATCAAACATCATCAAGTCAAGAGAACACATCTTCTTCCTTTCACTCAAAACTTCAAATTTCACCACCATCTTCACATGAACCAACTTCTCCTCATAATTTGAACCCTTTGCTTGACAACATTTCGGATGTTCCTCCTAGACCTCTAAACCCTCCAAGACAATTCAAGTCATCCTTCTTTGGATATCACACTCTCTTTGTCACCAATCACTCCTCTTGATCACATTCATGACACTCCATCACCACCATCTCCACCACAACCTCAACCACCTATCATGGGCCATCCTCTTTTCTACAACTATCATGACTATCATGGGTCAACTTGCATATGTTGCTCTCACAACCAAAACCTTTTCTTCACTTTAAGAGATGAGATGAACATCATGTTTGCTCATCTTGAATATCTTCTCACTACCGCAATCACCTCCCACTTTCCACCTCCACCTTGAAAAATCTTCAAATGTTTTCATAAACGTGTCACCCCAAAATCTTTTGCTCAAAAGTCATCTCCTATGAATCATGAATCATCTAGGACTTATCTCCTTTGTATGCTTAGATTGTAGTGTAATTTATGAATTTATGTTTTCTTGCTTATCATAGCTCTATTGTATGTTGTATGTGCCATCTATTTATGTATGTGCCATCTATATATGTATGATTTTCTTGTTGGTTGAATGAAACTCTATTTTGGGTGACTTAATTATAATGTGTTGCTTTAAAAGATATTTGTCTTGCACTTGTACTTCTAACTTTGTTTTGTAGCAAACAAATTTCGTAAGATCGATCCCTTGGTGCCCCGAACAAGGGGGAGCATACATCAAGGGGGAGTCTTGATATCGTCGATTTCTTTCTTCCTACAACAACTCGACGATCATCCTTTTTGAATTCGACAAAAAGGGGGAGAAATGGAACAAAACTCATTAATAATGTGTAACTATTAATTTTATACAAAATGAGTTTATATTTTGTCATCATCAAAAAGGGGGAGATTGTTAATACAAATAATGTCTAAAAACGTTATTTATATTTTTTGACCTCTCAACGTTTTGATAATAACAAAATGTAAAAACGTTTATGATAAAATTAAACGTTTACAAATTATTAATCGTAAAATTCCATTTCTAAGATTAGTGATCACTTAAGGTATGAACAAACAAATCATTAAGCATGATTAGTGATCAAGAAAATATTTTTCTCCATCATTACATTCCTTACAAAAGATTTTCACAAAATTAATTATACAAAATATTTTCTAATTAAAAGAAAAGTTTTATTAAAAACTTAAAATTTGAAATTCAAATTTTCCTCCAAAACGGAAGCTTCTACACCAGATACAACCTTCCCCACAAAAAATAAAAAAGGGAGCGGAGTCTAGGTGGCGGCCCCCTTATAGGCCTGGCGGCCCCCTTATATATATGGGACCGCCGGGACCGCCACCAGAACCTTTAATTTCTCCTTCTAAGAAATACTGTCCACCCCTTGCTGCAAAAACATTCCACTTTGCATGAAATTTTTCAGTCTCTTCTTATCCTCTCTAAAACTTCTTCTCTCACTAAATATCTTGATCACTAACATACTTAGATCTTGTTTCAAGTGACTTATCTTATCTTCTTATCTCATCTTTCCCTCTATCAAGTGCAAGAGAAGAACACTCGTATTCGTCAAGAAACGAAGTGTTGATTAGTGATCTCTCCTCTTTTCTTCTAAGTATCAAATCTCTATTGTATTTATCTTGTGTATTTGTGTGATTCGGATATTGTGTAGATCCGATAGTGTAGATCTTGTGAGTGTGTATATCTTATGAAGTGGTAGATTGGTTCTAGCTAAGATTAGGACTCGACATTTAGCTTAGTGTCAGAAAATAACGTAAGCGACGTGTAAACGGTTTTCTCCGCCTAAAGGGAGCTTGTTGACATAGTGAAATCTCGAGTCGGATACTCAGGGAGTGGAGTAGGGCGAAGAGGTGCTTCGTAGCCGAACCACTATAAAATCTTGGTGTCTTGGTTTGGTTGGGTTTTTTTCTTATCTCTTTACATATTTTGGCTGTGTATCTGTTATAGTTTAGATAGTTAGTGCTTGTTCATATTGTGAATTGGTTAAACATATAACTCCGATCTAAACATTTTTGAGATTAAACTTTTAAAACGCTAAAGAACTTGTAAACTATTCAACCCCCCTTCTAGTTTCCACACTAATTGTGCATGCTGCTCATTACAGGTATGGATAGGTTCGATCTGGTCTTCAAGAGGAGACCAATGTTCGTGAACTGTACGTTGCAGGTGAGATTTAACTTCTAATGTCTTTACTTTTTTGGTCATATGGACTAATCTAAACCACTAAGTTAGATACATGTTTAAAGGTTGAAAATGTGTTTCTTTGTGATCTTGCACAAATTTGAGACCCATTCCTTTATCCCATTTCACTCATTCTCTTTAAAAAAATTAACAGCTATAGCAAACCACCAACTCTCTTTTCACTCATGTGCAACTGGTGGTGAGGTAACAACATCTAACTCTTTTCTTTCTTCTTGCCTTTTGAAGCTTTACAATGAATTCACTTTTTTGGCTGATTTTCAAACTCTGATTGGAGTTTAGCTATGATTAAAAAAGCGCCATTGAGGTTAGTTATTTCAAATATAAAGATGCTGATCGTCTATGGCTGTTGTTTAGAAACATGAAGGTATGTAAGATAATATTCTGATGAAAAAAGGACCATCTTTGTATTAGTATACCTAAATATATTTACCACCAGGTTTAAATAGCAGCACACCATTGTGTGTTGGCTCTTCTGGTAAAATACCATCTCGGCCTTTCTTCTTCCTTCAATACAACCCACAGTTAGTGCTTTCTCCGCCTCACTCTCTCAAAATTACATTCCAAGTTATTTAATAACTTACTTTTTTAAGCCGAAACAGAGCTCGCCGGTTCAGTCTCATTATCTGGCCAGCGTTGGTGGGAAGCGTAGTGCTTCCACTGCTCAAAATAGAGAGTTCATATGATAACAACGTTGGTTCTCCTGAATGATCAACATGTTCTGAATTAATCTCTTTACATCAAAAAGTAGTTTTTCGTAACTATAGATCATGTTAATCATTACAAATTGTGTTGGGTATATGAAAATCTCATTATGTGACATTAAGTTCGCAAAATATATGCAAGAACACAAGCTTATGGCATCACCACATACTGTTTTGATTACCAAATCAAACACAGATTTAAAATAAACACCGACTTGAGAGATGAAAAATTGAAATATTCAACTATTTTGTTGTGTTTTGGAGTTAGCCATGAATGACAGATAATGTTATAACTTTTAAGATCAAATATGAGACTAATTGATTACGTGTTTGATCCATAATGTGACCATTTTGCCATTAGTTACATAGTGCATGTATATGTGGTATCGGGATCTAACAGTTGTATATAATTTCAGGAACTTTTTTACTATATTGCAATAAAACTTGCTGAAAACCAAGCAAATCATTTGAATTAATCTTCATTGCATGATGCACCTTTTGTTTGTAGAATGTAGGACTGAAGGTGAACCAGTTAAATCTTAATCGAGTCGAAGAAGCAGGCCTGCTGCAATGCATAACCAGTCCGAACGGGTACGTTTAAAAATGATTTATGGTCGTGATGACATCAAATAACGTCTATTTTATAGCATCATTTATCCCATGTTATTAACCCATTTTGTATAGTTATTGCAAAGAATTGTTACTTAATCGTTTATATTTGAGAATTGCAATAATTATGGAGTAATTGGTGAAACTTAGCAAAAGGCGCGCATTCTGGAGCTTAAATGAAGATATTTTGAAGATTACTATTCTGAAGACCAATACGCCGTATCCATCAAGGAAGATACGGCGTATCCGTGCCTGCACTCACCAAAGACCACAAAAGGAATGAAGATCAATACGCCGTATCCAGAGGACTCAATACGCCGTATTCAAGATATGGAATCAATATAATATTCTGGAAGATATCAAACGTGGTCCCTACTCCAAGAAATCCCCAATACGCCGTATCCAATACATGGATACGCCGTATCCAACCGACTTCCAGACCTTATAAATAGAAAACTCAAAAACGAGTTTTAAGTGTGCTAAATCATATTCTCGATACCTAAACCACAAAAGTCGATTTTCAGAGGAGAAAAAGAGCAGAAGAGGTCGAGCAACGTATTTAATTCCATAGGAGGATATCGTGATAATTTCCCATATACTTTAGTAATCGTTCATTTTTGTACATTCGTTAACTCGGTTTTAGTTTACCTTGGATATAATAATTACTCTTGAATTATTAACGTTTAAAAAGGCTAATACCTTCGGGTAATAGCCATTATTATGAAGATATGAATGTTTTGGTATTTTGTTTATATCGATTTCTTGATTTATCGTTGAGTGCCTTGTTTTATGTTTATCAATTTATACTTGTTTACGCGCTTTTGTATGCGACCTATCATTCAACTGGATCTAGCAAAGTGGACCAAGCAGATCTAGAGTCCGGGATAGCTCTCCATATAGTAATTTATACATCTAGAATAATAGTTACACAAGTATTGTCCTTCTAAGTCTGTGGCTTAACTAGTTAATTGGATATTGCCGATGGTTTATTGATCGTGTTGACTAGCAGGTGACCTAGATAATTTCAACAAATAACGTTCTGATCCAATGTATAAGTTGGACAAGTGACACTAGTGTAAGATTGCCCATTAAGCGGTAAGTGGGTAAAGTCTCTATTAGCTAGGGTTTAACAAGATCACCATTGCTTTAATCCCTAAGATAGATTATAATCAGCAAATAAGGAATGCTTTTATGTGGATGCTTTAATTGTGACAGAATTAATGTGTCCAGGTCTTAGGATGATGTTACGCCTAATCTAAGAATGATATTACACCTCGAGAGAAAAATCAGTTACTCTTAATAAACAACCAACATTCTAATCGATTAATAATAGTTTAATTGACAGTTTTTATTATATATTTCGACCGATCTATTTACTTTTGTCTAGCAGCTTTGTGGGTAAATAGTGTCTTGAATGATATAGTCACCAAGCCAAACCGTGCTAGTCTCTCAGGCTGAAACCCCCTTTTCCCGTTAGAATTAGGATTTAGACTGACATAGCTTAACATAGGTTTAGATTAGAATAGAATTAACATAGATTAAATAACCAAGATATTAATTAAATTTGATAATTTAATCTTCAGCTCCTCAGTGATCGACACCTACTACCACGAAAATACTACCGAGATCGGTACACTGCCCCGTTAACGTGTTGTTTTTTGGTTGAGTCGCAAAATATAAATTTTTAAAACTTAATCAATAAATATACACCATACAACCAAACATCAGTTTTGGCGCCGCTGCCGGGGAGTGAAAATAATCTTGAATTTTATTTTTGATACTTTTGGTATTTTAACATTAGATTAGATCTAACCCTTATGATTAGTATAATTTAATTAGTGGTAATTCTTGTATATCTTATATTTGTCTTTAAATTGTTTTGCTTGTATATAGTTGTTGTGTTTAATTGTTTTTGCAATTTAATTTGTTTTTTCTTGAATACACTGTTCTGGTCGACAGTTGAATACGGCGTATCCACTTCCACTGGATACGGCGTATCCAGTTCTCTGTCCAATACAGCGTATTCATCCCAACAGATTAATACGGCGTATCCACTTCCGTTGGATACGGCGTATTGATCATCTGATAAAATTCTTGGAACTTTTAAGCCAAATTTTTTTATACCTTTCTCCCGCTGGTTCTACTGATAATTTTCTGGGTATTTTTTCAGTAAGAATGACAAAGGTTATCAAAGGAGAGTTCGAGAAAATTAAGGATATTAAGGTCGAAGATGATTCGCTCGCTTGCGATTCACCACTTGAAGTTTTCAACTGTGAAGTCAGTCGATTAAGCAAAATGGATGACGATTTATTCACATATGAAGTTGAAATTGCTAACATCCCATGTGACTTAAGAGTAGATGATGATTCGGAACATGAAGCTGATGATATGGGATTTGATCCGTCTGATATTGCATTTACTGAATGGTTGGGATCAAAGTTTTTCAACTACAAAACAATGGATCATTATACTATGAAAGCATTATGGATTTACTGGATCAGAGGAGATGATGAGGTAGAGCTCACTGATGAAGAATTTTCTAATAATGAAGATGAAATTGCTGAAGTCTTTAGAATCGACACTAATATATTTTGACTACGAGACACCTATCTGTTCAGCATTCAACAAATTTAATTATCTTTCAAAAGGTATGATCCGTACTTACTTTAACAAAGGATATTTATGGGGTTTAACCCTATGATGATTTATAAAGACGACTTGTATACTACGAATGGACTAAGGATTACATAAGTTGAAGAGAAACGATGGACTGACCTGAGTTTGGATAGAACCGAAGCCAGTCATACATACTTGCAATCCTTCCAATTTATAAACTGGGTGGTAGAATGGCCACATGTAGTTGGATTCAATTGATGATACTATAGTAGGAAACTTACCTGGAACATTTATTATTGAAAATCAACTCCATTATCAAGATTACGAGTGGTACAAAGCTTTGGAAGATAGTGAGCTTAAAGATGAAGCTTTAAGAAACAAGGCTATCATAGAAGGATTTATCAAAGATGATGATGATGAGTCAAGTTATGAACAAATGAGACGATGGGACATACATACAAACTATGATGATACTTATAAGACAAATCATGATGATAATGAAAGAGAAGAATTATGTGAAGTTCATGAGCCACTGGTATGCACGATACAAAGATTCGAGATGATCAAGTATTCATTTGGACAAGACGAAGAATATGTTGCTATTAAAAAGATGAATACAACAATCTAGCAAGAACAAGCAATAATGAATGCCATACGTATCAAGAAATCTTTCGTATGATGGATGAAGGATGGATGGTGACTAGAGCTGATTAAAAAGGAAGCTGAAGAAAAAGTCTAACCTAAAACATTCGCTGTAAACTAAAGTGCTTCGGCGACAACCCGAATTTTATTTAATTTGGTTATCGTGTCTGTCTTACCAGACTTCAATATGGGCAGTATCCGTTTCCAACCCATACGGCGTATTGATTGTCTGGACGTTATCAGTCTTTACTTTTTATGCACTTTAAAAACATTATTGTCAGTTCTGCGAATACGCCGTATTCATTAACTTGATACGCCGTATCCACAGACTGACCCGTATTTAGTTTGTTTTAGTTTAGTTTAAATTAACCGTAGGTACCAAGATAGGAATGCACCTGTTTTTCCTATATTTTACGCAGGACCTCGTGAAGGAAATATCGACGAATATTGGTGGAGAATTTACGAATCTGGAAATCTTGAAGTGTTGGAGTCTTGAAACCTCAAGAGGTGTTCAACACAAAATCCGCTAATAAACTCAACATGGAGAATCTACCGAGCAAATATCAGGGGAGTTTCTCATTCTAATTCTTTTTAAATTCCCGTATTTAATGTTTTATATATACAACGAGGACGTTGTATAATTCAAGTGGGGGGATGGGAATTAGAATGATCACTTGTCCTATTTTTCACAATAAAAAGCTTAAATTATGCTCAAATTTAATTTTTTTTCAAGCATACTTTTGTGAAATTACTTGTTACATAACCCGCACACAATAACCCTTGTTAGATATTGTGAGGATTTAACCTTTCCGTTTCCAAATGTTTAATCAGTTCCACAAAATAGAGTGTGCCGGTGATTGTAGACTTTTAGAACTTAGCATGGATATCTATTCAAGACCACAATAATTTAGTATTATGTATTTAATTGGAGTAACTTGTTTAAATTGGTAAATCTTAGGATTACAACCAAATCGCCTATACATGTTGTTTATTAACTAACTACACCGGTTAGTTAACCTCCCGTTAAACCCTTCCACTCTCATCTTTAGAGTGATGATCCACTAGAACAACCCGTAGAGCCAATCCTTTAGGAATTTACACCAATTATTTGTTTCGTTACACCCTTACACCTTAACCTACCCTGTTAGATTTAAAGTTAACTTTACAGTGCTAGCTTTCTTAAAGTGTATAGTTTTGTATTCCCCGAGTCTTGTGTCATTCTACTTTGGTGCGGTTGGAAATTTGCACATTTGAAGTGGAATGTATATTATAGTCCAACTTATGTGATTTTACTATCCGTCAAAATATTAGGTGAAACCGAAGACCGGAGAAATTACCAAGAAATTATCCAGAATTATTATATGGTGAATTGGTGAAGCTAACTACACCGATATTTGAAGAATAGTTATGAAAAAAAGTAGAAAGAAAGTTTGAAGATAAATCGTTTCGCAAAAGCATTACCGAAGGAATTATATGAAGGATCAATTATTCGTTGATACGTCTAAAAAATCAACGATGTAGAGTATTGTACAAAGTGGAAGATATCGCCACTTGCCTTGTAGAGTATGTAAAGTTTTGGGATGATTGGGAAGTTGACCGTTACGGGAACGCCAACTTAGGTTGTTGTTTTTTGATGCTATGAGTCAAGACGTTATAAATAAGTATTGTCTTAATATGATAAACGTCTGAAATACGTTCTAGCAACTTGTACTTTAGGCTTAATCTATTTGTTTCTTGATTTTTATTTAACAACAATTTACTTCCCTCTCACCTAATGATTAGCCACTGGTTTTACGCGAATGAGGATTCATACGAACATGCATGTCTATCCCGGCGTTCCGGGTGTGTATGCATGTCTTGTACCTTTGTTGTTTAACGAAGTTTTGGTGAAAGTTTATAAGGTTCCTACCCTATATCATTCTTCATCCTAACCGTTGGTTAAATGCGAATGGGGATGTGATCGAACACACATGTCTATCCCCAGCGTTTCGGGTTGTGTATGTGACGCTTCACTGCCTTGTTAAGAGTGTAACTTTTGGTGAAAAGAATGTAGAATGATCAAGACCGTACAGCCATTCCATACAAAAACCCATAATTACCTTTATAAACTTGTTTACTCCTTGCTTTAAGTAGTGGAGATTGTGTATCCTGCCAATCTAGTGATAGAATACCTCGTCACGACCAAGGCAATTAAGCGAATTAGTACATGTTACCAACATAGATTAGTTGAGTGATTTGAGTGTTTTCATCTTCCTATTTGATGAGGTGTTTGGTTGTGTACTTATAATAGATCGAATAAGTGCTTTAACGGAAAATATCCTTAAGTGATACATTTTTATAAACTTCTAAAGGCTACTTGAGGACAAGTAGATTTCAAGTGGGTGATATTTGATGACATCAAATAAGTCATTTTATATATCATTTATCTCCCATGTTATTAACCCATTTTGTAATAGTATTGCCAAAGGAATTGTTACTAATCGTTATTTAAATTGAGAATGCATAATATGGAGTAATTGGTGAAACTTTACAAAATGCGCTCATCTGGAGCTAAATACCGATATTTGTTGAGATTACATATTATGAAGACAATACGCCGTATCCATAAAGGAAGATACGGTGTATCCGTGCTACTCACGCAAAGATCACAAAAGAATGAAGATCGGATACACCGTATCCAGAGGACTCATACGCCAATTCAAGATATGGAATCGATAGAATATTCTGGTAGATATCAAACGTGTTCCCCAACTTCAAGAAATCCCCATATTACGCCGAATCTAATACATGGATACGCCTATCCAACGACCTTGCCAGACCTTAATAATAGAAAACTCAAAAACAAGTTTTAAGTATGCTAAATCAATATTCCTCGATACCTAAACCACAAAAGTCGATTTTCAGAGGAGAAAAAGAAAGTAGAAGAGGTCGACAACGTATTCATTCCATAAGACATCGTGTATTCCATATCCTTTAGTAATCCGTTCAGTTTATGGTATCATTCGTTAACTCTGTATTTTTAACCTGATAATTATTACTCTTTAATTATGAATGACTTTTGAAGGCTAATACCTATCGGGGTATTAAGACATTATCATATGAATATCTGAATGTTGATTTATACTTGTATACGCGCTTTTGTATGCGACCTATCGTTCAACTGATTCTATCAAAGTGGACCGAAGCGGATCTAGAGTCTGGTGATAGCTCTCCATATAGAATTTATACATATAGAATAATAGTTTACACAAGTATTGTACTTCTAATATGTGGTCTAGGATACGCCCTTCGAGCTAACTAGTTAATTGATATTGTCGATGCTTATTGATCGGTGGACTAGCCAGGTGACCTAGAAATTCAACAAATTAACGTTAGATTCCATTATATACTTGGGACAAGTGGAACTACTAGTGTATACAATGCCATAAGCGGTAAGTGGCTAAGTCTCTATGACAGGGTTTAATAAGATCACCATTGCTTTAATTCCTTAAGATAGATTATAATCAACAAATAAGGATGCTTTATACGGTATTGCTATAATTGGGAACAGAATAATGTGTCTCTAGGTCTTTAGGATGATGTAACGCCTAAGACTTAAGAACGATATGCCACCTCGAGAAATAAGAAATCATTTCACTTAATAAACAAACCAACACTCTAATCGGATTAATAATGGTTAATATAGTTTTTTTATATAAGGTTCGACCGCTCTTTTATCTTTTGTCTATCAGCTTGCGTGGGTATAACAACCCGCAATTTTCATCAATGTAATTATCCATCTATTAAATTAGATGCACTGTAATATCCATCTATTATATATATACCACCTTTTACAGGGAAATTTTTTGCTTTATCTCATTATGCAACGTAACTTGCATCTCTAAAGTAAACGAGCTCACACAACCTCTACCAATGCCATCTCTATCTATGTTTACATCATGTAAACATCCTAATATGTCAAGTCTATATCTTAATATCATTTTACCAAGTACATTATCCATTTAACGTACTTTTCAAAATGTTATATCAAAACAAGCATTAAACGTTAACGTTTATATCAAAACCCTAATTATATGTAATGTATACATATAAAATGAATGTACAAGCCTTTAAAGCATGTGTACAAGTATCATAGCATAACATTTGAATATCTTTTCCCTCCTAAATCAAGTTACAACACATTAAAGCTCAATGTACAAGTCAATAATGCAAGAAAGTCAAATTAGGTCATTTTACCTCCTAAATCACTTTGGTTTCTTACTACCACTTTAGTACAAGGTACAAGCACTTAATGCATGACTTTTAAACCTTAAACCTAAACCCTAATTCATCCTAAACCCTAATCTAAAACCCTAAACCCTAAAAACAAAACCCTAAACCCTAATTTTATTTTTTTGTTTTTTTTTTTTATTTCACTTTCAACTAAAAACTAAACCCTAAACCTAAAACTAAGCCCTAAAACTTAATCCTAAGGCCTAATCTCAGTCCTAACACTAATCCTAAATCTTAATCTATCCTAAACCCTAAACCTAACTCAATCTAAAAGTCCAAAACCCTAAATCGAGCCCTAAACCAACCGTGACCCATTTTGCTCCATTTTGACCCATTTTTAAACCCAAGCAACCAACCAAGCACCACTATTACTTACCAAGAAGCCACCCAAGTAGCTTACAAGCACATATATTCTTTTCCTTGGCCACCAAGCTTGCTACATCACCTCCTAGTTGCTCCTTCCTTAGTCGTGGCCTCCAAACACCCCTTCAACACCGTTCCACCCCACTAGTTACAATCTAGCCACAATACTCATCATACTAGCTACCATGAATCATCTAAGTAGCCTTGACACTAAGCAAACTAAAAAACTTGGGAACAAAGGCTTCTTGAGCCCTATATAAGCCGAACTCCACACCCCTTTCAAACCACACCTCAAAAACTCATATACTCATCAATGGAGTTCTAACTCAGATCAAGGAAGGTCAAGAGAAGTCCCTAAGCTCAGAATAGAAGCCAAGAAGCAAGAAAAACGAAGCCTTGAAGTCGTTACTAGGCGTACGAACCCGAAAACCCCATTTTGACCCATTTTAGCTCAAGTAAGCCTAAGATCTTGTTCCATAAGCCCTTATATTTCAGTATTTGAATGTTTCAATCAATACTCTTAATATCATATATGAACTCTTGTTTGAAGCTTTGAATCCTCAAACCCATGTGTTTTTTATTAAAACCCTAAAAACGACCCGTTTTGATTTTCTAGCTAACGAATCCTTTTTCTAAACTTTTGTTACGTTAGAACATCTTATTTTAGCTTATTCTAATAAGCTATAACCTGCAAATATCATTTGGAATCCTAAAATAAGCTTGCATGGCTTTTTGGACTTGTTTTGCAAATATTTTTATGCATAGGGGTATATATCGTAACATTGAAATTTTATACTAAAGTGGCTGAAAATATCATTATTCTAAAGTTTATAACTATAAGGACCTATTTTGCCAAGTTCTAAAGTTAAAGGTTTAAATTATATATACTTTATATATAAAGGACTAAACTTGTAAAAGTTTATAAACCAAGGGTATATTAATGGCCAATTTTGCAAACTAAAATAAAAATTATAATATATTTATATAAATTATAAAAAAAATATTAAAAATTATAAAAGACGATTAATATTAAAACCCGACACATTTATCGTTATTAATCATAAATCGACGCATTATTTCGAAGAAACTTAAAAATCTTATCGTATCACGTTACTAGGGAATTTCATATGAAGGGTTTCATTTAAGTTTTCGTTTTGACGAGTTTGTTGGGTTTACGATTTAAAGTGCCCTGACTCCTCAAACGATACTACATGGCCTCTGGATTATGATAGCCCGAACATCGATACAATATTTCCATAATAAATCAAAGATATATGTTAAACTTTATGAAGTTTTGAAACATAAACTATCACACTAAGACTTGACATATCACCCCAGGTTGCGTGACGAAGCCGTTACTTTCACTTGATATACTTTTGCCATCAATCAGATTTCCCTATACTGTTAAGGTAAGTTTCAAAGCCCAATTTTTTGGTTCTCTTTTAAATCTTTTATTTTTATAAAACCCGTGAGGGGAAAAACAATCTATATAACCATGAATACAAGTGTTTTCTAAATGTATGTTATCCTGATATATTATTGCATCTGTTGTCTAAGTCCCTTTATGCCAAAAGACCCCCACCATCATGGACCATTAATCACTTGCGAGAAAAAAAAGTGAACGTAATATTGTGAATATGCTATTGGATTGTCCTAATCCGTTTGTGTTAGGTCAGGATAGTAACCAAACGCACTATATTTGAAACTCATAGGTATATGGCAATTACCTACACGGGGGCCATTATCTTTATATATATCATTATTGATATATACACTAGTCAGTTTGAGTGCCATGAGCTTAGACGTAATAAAATCGTTTTCCATAATAATTGTACTCATTGCAATTATTACACTTATGGGTGTATAACAACGTAACCCACTCTTAGTTAACTTTATTCACACTAATTATTATAAACCTATGAATTTCACTCAACCATTGTGTTGACCTTTTTAGCATTTTTATCTCAGTTAACTGAACAGCTTATTACCGGAGTGGCACGACTTGAAGAGGCTAAACTTTTATCATTCCAAACTTAATGTTTTCATTAGATTTTGGGACCTCTGTTTGTAAAAACTCTGATGAAATAATGAATGATAACTTATCTTTAAAATGTCTCTTTCGAGTCGTTTTCTATGATTATGACTGTTGTACTATGAAATAATACCCTAGATTAGCTTCCGCTGCTATATGTCAAAAATAGGGGTGTTTATAACCAGACTAGGGGTGTGAACAGAGCCCAGTTTTATAGATCACGATAGGTTTAAAACCTTAACTAAACTACTTTTCTTTTTTCCATCTAGAAAGTCTCCGTGCCACTACATTTTCGGAATAGTACTTCTACAAGAACCATTGTCTACTTATTTATACAGTATCGAATATAACTACGAGCACGCATTATATGTTATTAGTACTACTGGGTTTGTTATACTAAATCGTGAAGTGTCTACTCTCCCAAACCATCCTACTTCCGATAATGAAGGATGCTTTTTCTCCAACTTCCAGAACTATATCCCTCTTCTCCGGACGTATGTCCCAGCTTCACAAGAAAAACTTATAATCAGCTCTTCAAATAACTCATTTGGTGTAGTTCCAATAGTTTCACCAACTCTTTCACTTTTTCATGATGACCCCTATATGAAGGTCATGCATGCATACTATGCTAAAGAATCACCTATTCCACCACCAACTATTATGCCTCCATCTACAATGCTATCTCCAATGTTTAATCCTCAAGAATTCTTTCTTCCGGATAATTATTGTCACCTAAGAAACCAAGGCCATATTCCAATCATTCTCCTCTACTTCTGCCCTACCTCAAGAATTTGAGATGGGAGAAAGCTCTCGTAAGACAAGTCTGGAACGTCACGAGGAGCAAATTGAGGAAATCCTGAATCACCTGGATGAACTCTCTCTCGACCGCATTGAGCACATAGAAGACAAAATAGAAGGTCTCGGAAAAGGTCGGGTGATTATACAACAAGATTTCGACAATCTGGAAGCTGAACTCCAAAAGGCTCATGCTCGAATTACTAAACTTCAAAGAAAGCAAATGGGAAATAACAACAAGATTGCTCTGGCTCGCTTCAGGATTGCTAATCTAGAACAAATCATCGAAGAAATAAAAAAAAAAAAAAAAAAAGAAATAAAAAAAAAAAAAAAAAAAAAAAAAAAAAAAAAAAAAAAAAAAAAAAAAAAAAATAAAAAAAAAAAAATAAAAAAAAAAAAAAAACAAAAAAAAAAAAAAAAAAAAAAAAAAAAAAATAAAAAAAAAAAAAAAAAAAAAAAAAAAAAAAAAAAAAAAAAAAAAAAAAAAAAAAAAAAACAAAAAAAAAAAAAAAAAAAAAAATAAAAAAAAAAAAAAAAAATAAAAAAAAAAAAAAAAAAAAAAATAAAAAAAAAAAAAAAAAAAAAAAAAAGAAAAAAAAAAAAAAAAAAAAAAAAAAAAAAAAAAAAAAAAAAAAAAAAAAAAAAAAAAAAATGAAAAAAAAAAAAAAAAAATAAAAAAAAAAAAAAAAAAAAAAAAAAAAAAAAAAAATAAAAAAAAAAAAAAAAAAAAAAAAAAAAAAAACAAAAAAAAAAAAAAAAAAAAAAAAATAAAAAAAAAAAAAAAAAAAAAAAAAAAATTAAAAAAAAAAAAAAAAAAAAAAAAAAAAAAAAAAAAAAAAAAAAAATAACAAAAAAAAAAAAAAAATCAAAGAAAAAGAAAAAAAAAAAATCCTAAGTCCGTTACCAAGACAACAAGGAAGTCTTCTGAAAGCAATCTATGAAATCAAGAACAGCCCGAAAGGACCATCGAACTACAAGATTAAATATTAGTTATAGCTTTAACCTAGCCACAGGATGTGTGGAATAAATAACATCACTGTGTCAAATTTTTGACTAGTACAGTACAAAGGCAAGTTGTTCATGATATAATACAAAGGCAATCCCGTTATACCTTTGTTTTTCATAATATACGATATCTCCATCCCTAAAACAACCATCTCTTAATACATCATCTTTTCTTCATCATTATGAATCATACCATGATTTTTAATAAATCATAATACTTATTAATATTAATTATCTATGATTTTCGATATCACTATTGTGACAATGTTTATTTTTGAACGTTTATCATTTAAGACTTGTTATATCATTCTTATTACGTGTTATCTTATGTTGATAGAATGCCTCCCAAAAGGATGTCAACATTTGAAGCACCAGCCATGACTCAGGCTGCCATCAGGAAACTAGTTGCTGACAGTGTTACCACCGCTCTGGAAGCACAAGCCGCTAACATGACAAATACTGATAATACCACCAGACCAAGAGAAGCTCCTGTGGCAAGACAATGTAGCTACAAAGAGTTCATGAGCTGCTAACCTATCAACTTCAAAGGTACGGAAGGCGCTATTGGTCTCATCCGCGTAGTTTAAAAGAACTGAACAGTGTTTTCCCGTACACCTGTACCGAAGATGCAAGGTGAAGTTATGCTACTGTACTTTAACTGAAGAAGCCTATCTTGTGGAAATTCCTTTTTGCCCACCTATTGGGATAGAAGAAGCTTACAAGATTACATGGGTTGAATTCAAGAACTTTTGATAAAGAAATACTGTCCCCGCACTAAAGTCCAAAAGAGTGTAATACGAATATTACCATCTGCCTGGAAGGGAATGATCTCAAAACATATGTGAGAAAGATTTCCGGAATTAGCAACCTTGTGTCCCACAATGGTGGCCAGATTCTAAGAAAAAAAAAAAAATAATGATGGAAGTTTTCATCGGGGGATTGCTCGAAGTATTGAAGGGAATGTTACCGCCTCTAAACCTCAAACTCTAGAGGAAGCCATTAACATAGCCCAGAGGCTAATGGACCAGGTAACAAAGCACACTCCGGTGCAAGTATCAAGTGATCACAAACGAAAGTTTGACGACAGAAGAACTTTCAACAACAACAACTACCGAACGATAATTAACAACACTACCGTAACACCACCAACGCTACAATAAAATCATCAACCACAACAGAACAGAAGATAGGAAACCTTCAGGGCTTATGCTGCCACCCCAACTAAAAATAATGGATATACTGGAAACCGTCCCTTATGTAAGAAATGCACTCTGCATCACACAGGACCTTGCACTGTTAAGTGTAATATTTGCAACAAGGTGGGCCATCTGACCAAGAACTGCAGAAACAAAGGGCCAACCACTGGAAGTAATCTGCTACCAGTGACAGTTACTTGCCATGCCTGTGGAGAGAAAGGGCATTATGCAAATCAGTGCCGAAAGACCACCAACAACAATGCCCAGGGAAGAGCCTACATGCTAAGGGATAGGAATGCTCATCAAAACCCGAACGTAGTCACGGGTATGTTCCTTCTAAACCAACATCTAGCTAGAGTATTATTTGATTCTGGAGCCGATAAAAGCTTCGTATCCATATCTTTTGCTTCTAAGCTAAATAATTCCACCATTACAATAAATCACCTTTTACAGGTAACAGAAATGGCTGACGAAAACTTAGTAAGCACAAACGCCGTTATTCAGGGTGCAATCCTGACTTTGTTAAACCAACCTTTCAAACTTTATCTTATGCCGATCAAACTCGGTAGTTTTGACGTCGTCATTGGTATGGATTGGTTATCCAAGTATCATGCTAGGATCATCTGTGACGAGAAAGTCATCCACATTCCCATCGACGGTGAAACATTAATCATTCGAGGTGACCGAAGTAAAACCTGACTAAATCTCATATCCTGTATAAAAACCGAAAGGTATATATCCAGGGGATGTCAAGTTTTCGTAGCCCAAATAATGGAAAAGAAGTCGGACGAGAAACGACTAGAAGACATACCGATAGTTAGAGAATTCCCAAAAAATTTTCCTGAAGATCTACCTGGCCTTCCTCCCGTTCGTCAAGTAGAATTTCAAATCGATTTAATTCCAGGAGCGACACCTGTAGCCCGAGCACCTTATAGATTAGCTCCTTCAGAAATGCAGGAACTATCTAACCAACTTCAAGAGTTGGCAGACCGAGGTTTTATTCGACCAAGTACTTCACCTTGGGGAGCTCCTGTCTTTATTTGGTATAAAAAGAAAAGACGGATCGTTCAGATGTGTATCGATTACCGGAGTTGAATAATCTATACCGTAAAGAATCGTTACCTATTTTACGCCGATGATCAATGACCTTATTTTGACCAACTTCAAGGTTCGAGTGTTTACTCAAAGATTGACTTGAGATCAAGGTCTTCATCAACTGAGAGTCAGGGATAAAGATATTCCCAAGACTGCTTTCAGAACAAGATACGGACATTATGAATTTCAAGTGATGCCATTTGGTTTAACTAACGCACCTGCTGTATTCATGGATCTCATGAATCGTGTGTGTAAACAACATACATGATTAAATTTTGTGATAGTGTTCATCTATGATCTTCCTCAATATACTCTCGTAACCAATAAAGCACGCAAATCATCTGAGAATAATCCTAGAATTACTCAAAAAGGAGAAATTGTATGCCAAGTTCTCCAAGTGTGATTTCTGGATTCATATCGTGCAATTTCTTGGACACTTAATTGATAGTCAAGGACTTCATGTTGACCCCGCCAAGATTGAAGCAGTTAAGAATTGGGCATCTCCTACTACACCCATAGAAATACGTCAATTCTTAGGACTCGCCGGTTATTATCGGAGATTCATCGAAGGTTTTTTGAAGATTGCAAAGTCTTTGACTGAATTAACCCAGAAAAACAAGAAGTATATCTGGGGCGAAGATTAAGAGTAGCTTTCCAATTACTAAAACAAAGCTTGGTGAAAGCACTGATTCGTCATAATATATATATAATAATATAAGGAAAATAATCACCAATTACCTTGTGACAAGGCAAGAAGTCAAAATTCACTAAGTAAGATATATATGATAATCGTAAGTAATTCCCGGGTCGTATGTCCCAACAGGCTTGAAAGAAAATCGAATGACGGAATGTGAATGATGTTTGAATATGACAAATTGTGTGATTGTTATCTAATACTACAAGTTAAAAAAGGCAAAAACGAATAATTAAAACTGAAAAACGAGAGCTAGAACAATTTTAAACTAAAACGTAGACGAAAATGTAAAAACGCGAGGGTAAAAACCTAAATTTTGCAAATTAAACCCTAGACTAAAATTTTCTTTTCAAATGTGTTCTAAATGACAAATAATGAAGTTTAAAAAAACTAGAACGAAAACGGAGGTCGTTTGACCCAAAAACAGTCCAAAACCAAAAACTGGGATAAATTCCGTTTCTTTAGAAAAGGATTTTTGAAAAAAATAAACCTACGAAACTTTTAACATTTTTCCTACAAAATATATGAAAAAAGAAAATTTTAAAAAAAAGTTTATATTTTTCTGATTAATATTTTATTTTTTATGATTTTTTAAAGTTTTTAAAGAAAATAAATTATAAAAAATACTAAAAAAAATACACAAAATAGCTGAAAGCTTTAACATCCCATGAAAAATAAAGCGGAGTAACCAGCTTAGTCAAATAAGCAGGACCAGCTTATCAATAAGCTAACAGCTTATATTGCCATGGATAAAAAGCCCTTAAATACCAAGCGCCCAAAGGTCTAACAGAAAAAGAACCCAAGGGCCGCAGCGGTATGTGGGTTTTGTGTTAAAAGGTTTATCGTGGTAAGTCGGGGTTTAGCCCTAGCTCACCCCTGACTTCCCACTTTCCCTTTTATTTTTTTTTCAAATTTTTTCTTTACAAACTTGTTAGCAATTATTAATAATCATTTATTTAACTACGACTTTTGTGTGAAATCTTATAAATAGCCAGAAAAATGGGCATAAAAGTTTGTTGTGGTGGCTTTTTGGTTAATGCTATCCTAATGAACACCAATGAACCAATTAAGCACAAAGATAAGCACAAATAAGCTTAGGGAAAACAAATAAGCAACTGACCCTCAAGAGGATCAAAACAGGCCAACCCACTAACTTTGGGCTTAAAATAAGCTACAAATAAATTTTAAAGAAAAAACTTTCTTCTAGGTTTTTTTTTTTTTTTTTTTTTTTTATAAATGTTTTTTTTTTTTTTTTAAAAAAATATGGCCTATACTTTCCAACCAGCAATCAAAAAGCATTTTGGAACTTTTTTACACTATTTTAAAGTTGATCAAAAACTGCAAACATTCATTTTTACTTCCCTTTTTTATGACGGATTTGAAGTAGAATTGGGCAACTTGCAGACCTCAAATAGTATTTAAATTAAGCTCTAAAGTGGAAAATAAGCCCTAACAGATGATCAATGTCCTAAAAGCTACTTGACTACCAAAATTTAGACTCTAATTCTATTCCTAGCTTATCTAAAATTTAAAATGAAAAAGGACACTTTGCTATTTATGAAACTGATATGGCAGTTAGACTTGGACCAAACACTTAAGTAACAAAAAGACTTTGACAAGGCAACCTTAACTACTGCATTCTAAGACAAAAAAAACAAGTTTAAAGTGACACCCAATATCCTTTAATCAACAGCTTATGAATAAGCTGTTTGAGAAAAAACTATTACCACAGTTTGCACCTTGGACACACAAACCTTTTGAAAACAACTTTTAGCTTATCAAAACTATTAAAAACAGCTTAGAACTACTTAAAATTGATGAACAAAGTAAACTCAATGACCTGACCCATTGCAAAATCTGTTTTGACCCGTTTTAATGGTTATCCCAAACACCCCTTTAAATACTTAAATTTCATTTGTAAAATAAAACAGATCAAATTAAGCATTAATTTGTGAAAACAGATTAATATCTAAGAAGTATAAGATCAAATAAGCAGATTAAAACCACTAATAAGCTTTTAACAATAAGCAAAAGAATTGAGCAGTTATTAGCTATATTTGGCAGTTTGAATGAAAGCAATTCTTAAATAACTCCTAAACATTAAACCATGTTTAATAAGCTTTGAGAAAACTAAATAAGCAGACAATAGCAAATAATTAACCAACTTGATAAGCAAAATGAGAAATTAAGCTAGAGAGTAAACAAGACAGTAAAACAAGCTTAGAATGAAAACAATGGAAATTACACCTTGAATTCCTGTGGGCTTTAAAAAGTCCTAAAGCTCAAGTTAGCTTGGGTCTACAAGCTCCGCTATTAATAAGCTTAAATAAGCCCTATAAGTCCTTCCTGATTGACTATCTTCTAATGCTAAAGCCAAGGATGCTTAACCATATACTTTTGTGACTGAATGAACAAACCCCAATAAACTCAGCTGAACTTATTTGAGCTTATTGAGCTAAAAAGAACAATGCAGCTATTAAATAGCTTATAAGCTTATTAGGACTTTTGTGAAAATTGCATAAGTAAAACAAGGACAGATTTTTAAATAAGCTTAACTTTTATTAGAAACTTGAAATGAGTACAAGGCTTTGATAAAAAGAAAATACAAAAGCGTTGAAAATAGCTTAAATGCCCTTCCATACTCTCTCTCTTTTTCCTTTTATAATCTGCTGGGCTTTCGAACCATTTTGTATGTTTGTGTTACTGCTAGAGAGAAAACCAAATGCCCATTATCACCTTGAATCATTTGGAGCTGAGCTTCTTTTGATCCTGTCCATTCAATTGGTTTGGCGCCCAAATTTATCCAAGGATTGCCAAGGTGGCAATCCATCATGTGATGTGGTATTAGTGGAGTGGGGTTGAGGTGAAGATTCAGTGTGCAATTTTGTGTTGCAGGGTAAAGGGAAGGAAGCAAACCCGTGACTATGGTGGAGGTTTGAGCTTTGGCGGGAAGGTTGGTATAAGATGAACAATGCTTCAATTTTGACTGGGTCGAAGGGGGAAGGATGAGGGGTGAAAAGGGTTTTGGAGCCAAGGGAGTGAAAGGGTAAATAAGGTTATGGGTTTTGGCAGGTTAAGTCCCCCAAGTTATATATGTGTATTGCAAAATTCGTCCTTGCGTGGTACAAGTATGAGGGTTTGGCAGAAATGCCCTCTCAACTTGTATATGGTAATTACATGGGAGGTCCTTGGTTGATACAACTTGAGGGGTTTGGCAGTTTTGCCCCCTCAAGTTATATTTCACTAAAATTGCAAATTCAGTCCTTGTAATTTTATCCCTTTATTACAACTTTGGTATTTGACAATTTTGGTCCCTCAAAAGTTGTATTTTTCTGATTCCGCTTCTTGGGGTTGACTTTCCTGTTGACTTTTTGACCCTGCTTTTGACTTTTCAGCTCTTTCATTTCCGTGCTCAGTTTTGTCCGATTTGGCTTTGTTTTCACACACTTTTCCATTCCGTGATCAGTTTGTTGTTTTTGGCTTTGTTTTTCGTCCTTTTGTGAATATCCGTTTCCTGCACAACATAAATGTTAAACAAACATATAATTGAGCAGTTTTTGTGATGTTTTTGGTCATTTAGTCCGTTTCTATAGAAAAAAAGGTATGTGTAATTTAAGCACATACCAAGCTCTAATATTACCAATTACAGAAGGAAACAGACGATTTGTTTAGAAACTCAGTATAAAGCTGAACTAAAGATGAAATAAATTTCGTTCCGAAGAGCTACTTTTAGAAAATGTCAGTTTTGATAGTTTAAAGCAAATTTAAGCACATTATTAGTCAGGTTAAGAGTTTCTGGGAGAAAAAGCGACAAGTTACACTTATAAGCTTTTAAGATTTCCAAATAATCCTTGTTTAGCATCCTACTTGTAAACAACACTATCATTTCTCGTTCTTCGCAAATTTAAAATCCCTAATAAAAGGATCCGCGAATGCTTAGCCTAATAAACTTTCGTTTATTAAATGGTTAAGGGACAAAGCTAGGGCTCAACACGCCCGATCGAGTCAAAATTTATTCTCATTCTACCCATTGGGAAAGTCAAAACTGTGACAAAACACTTATTTTATTTTTGAAATTTTTTTTTTCATTTTTTTTGGTATTTTTACGAAAATTTTGGTGGTAAAAAAACGGGATTACGTGATAACAACGGCTGCAGGCAGCAGGCAAAAATCAAATCGAAGATCCCCCCCATACTAGAACTAAACATCGTCCTCGATGTTTCAAAAGATAAACGTTAGTCGATTAGATTAGGATATCAGATTCCCAAAATGAAGCTGAGGATGTGAAACTCTTGTGAAGGATAAAACTGTGAGCACGAGAGTCTTCACAATCCGGGACATCCTGGACATACAACACAAAATACACAAAACACGGACAAAACACGGGAAATGGAAGAGGTAAGCTTCCTCAAACAAAAACACTTATTCATTGCTACATAATACTACTACTGATAAGCATGGGGTGCCTCCCACGAAGCGCTTGTTTAAGGTCGCTACGCTTGACCCGATTCCCGAATTTATTGGTCCATGGGGAACGTTTGGAGATCTGGGACTACCTCAGTTGGTACGTTCCCTCCAAAGTAGTGCTTCAAACGATGACTATTCACTTTGAAATTTGGCCCGGAGTTTTGGGATAACTAGACAGTGCCAAATGGAAAAACTTGGGTTGCAGTGAATGATCCACTCCAACGGGATTTAACTTGCCGGAGAAAATCTTTAATCTAGAGTTAAAAAGGAGAACTTGATCACCAACGTTGAAAATGCGGTTTTTGATCTTGGAGTCATGGATCCTCTTGGTTTTCTCTTTGTAAATCAAAGAATTTTCATAGGCATGATCACGAAGTTCATTAAGTTCATTGAGCTGAACTTTTCTGTGATCACCCGCGGTTTTGATACAAAGTTTTTTATGCCTTGAGGGCCTACAGTTAGCTTTGTGCTCCACTCAACCGATAGAATGACATTCCTTTCCATATATAAGCTTGTACGGATTGCACCCGATATGTGTTTTGTAAGCTGTACGAAGGCCCAGAGAGCGTCAACCAGTTTGGTCCGACCAAGAGCACGATTTTCGCACACTGGTCCTTTCAAGCATTCTTTTTAAACCACGAGATGTATACCTCAACTGTCCACTTAGTTTGGATGATACGCGGTGGAGAGAGACGATGAGTGATCTCCATTCCATATTTAAGCATGACTTTTGGAAAACGTGGTCATTGCAGAAAATGGGTTCCGCGATCACTTATGATTGCACGAGGGGGCACCAAATCTGGAGAAGAAGTTTTAAGAATATTTGCAAACAACTCGGGCATCATTGGGTGGGAGCTCTTTTTGCTTCAACCCATTTTAAAAAGTAATCGCACTGCCAGAGTATATATTTTGTTCCCTCGTGAAGACGGGAACGTCCCCATAAAATTCAATGCCCCAAATGTTTCAACAGATTTCGCTAACTTGGATAGAGTTTGTGGCATCTCATCACGTTGTGAAATTTTTGCCTTGACGTTGACAAATGTCACATCGTGAGACAAAGTCATGGCATCCTTGTAGAATCGTTGGCCAATAAAATCCGGAATCGAAAGATCTTATTAGCGGTTTGTTATTGGCACCGAAGTGTCCCCCGGTGGTCCACCGTGGCAACTTTTGAGATGTTCAAAAGCTTCATGCCTCGAAACACAACGCCTAATTACTTGGTCAACACAGATCTTGAATAAAAAGGGGTCATCCCAGAAATAATGTTTGACATCTTTGAAAAATTTGTTTTTCTGTTGGGACGACATTCCCTTGACAATGAAGTTCCCCGCATGGTAATTTGCGAAATCTGCAAACCATGGGGTATTCAACGATCACGAATACATACTCGAGTCCAAGAGTTTCGAGTGGAAATGTTTCCGTGATTTCCTTGTTCTCGAACTCATTTTGGAGAGGGTTCTCAAGTCTGGAGAGATGATCGAACGAAAGATTTCTGCTCCTTTTTTGTCTCGGATCTCAACATCGAATTCTTAGAGCAAAAGGATCCACCGCATTAATCTTGCCTTAGCATCCTTTTTAGCAAAGAGATACTTTATAGCAGAATGGTCCGTGTACACTATGCTTTTGGACAAAACGAGATATGACCGGAACTTCTCAAAAGCGTACACTACGGCAAGTAATTCTTTTTCTGTCGTAGTGTAGTGTGCTTGAGCTTCGGTCATTGTCTTGCTGGCATAGTGAATTGGTTGGAAATGCTTGTTCTTTCGTTGCCCTAGGACTGCCCCAATTGCAAAATCGCTTGCATCACACATGAGTTCGAAGGGCAAGTCCCAGTCGGGAGCAATCAAAATTGGAGCCTCGGTCAATTTTCTTTTAAGTGTATTAAAGGATTCGATACACTCTTTTGAGAAGAAAAATGGAGTCTCTTTTTCAAGCAAGTGGGTCATTGGACGGGCAATTTTTGAAAAGTCTTGTATGAAACGTCGGTAAAAACCGGCATGCCCAAGAAAACTACGGACACCTTTGACAGTAGTCGGGTGAGGGAGCTTGGCTATAACTTCAACTTTAGCACGATCGACCTCAATTCCCGACTTAGAGATTTTGTGTCCAAGAACAATGCCTTCCTTCACCATAAAATGGCTTTTCTCCCAGTTTAGGGACAAATTGGTGTCTTCACACCGTTTTAACATTTTTTCCAAATGGGATAGGCATGTAGAGAAAGAATCCCCGAAGACCGAGAAGTCATCCATGAACACTTCCATTGTTTTTTCGATCATGTCATGGAAGATTGCCATCATACATCGTTTGAAACTTACCTGTGTGCAGTTGCATAGCCCAAAAGGCATGCGGCGATAGGCGAACGTTCCGTATGGGCAAGTGAATGTTGTCTTCTCTTGATCCTTCGGGTCAATAGGAATCTGAAAATAACCCGAGAAGCCATCGAGGAAACAATAGTATTGGTTTCCCGCGAGTCTTTCGAGCATTTGATCCATGAAGGGCAATGGGAAATGGTCTTTTCGGGTGGCACTCTTCAACTTACATATCAATGCACCTTCCACCCAGTGACCAATCGAGTCCGGTAATCAAATCGTTATCATCATTTTTGACGACGGTTATGCCACCCTCTTTGGTACACAGTGGGTACCAGGCTACCCATGACTGTCAGAGATCGATAATTCATCCACGTCAAATTTTTTTCACCTCTTTTGATGACGTCGTGATCTTTGGGTTTACCCGTCTTTGACTATGAACTGTTGTTCGTATCCCTCTTCCATAAGGATTTTGTGAGTAACAAACTCTGATCAACACACTAGATATCGGAGAGTTACCAGTGCTATGGCTCGCTTGTGGACTTATAACCATGATAAGAGTTGCCTTTCTCCTCAACCTTCAAGTCCTTTCACAATTATGACGGGTAACTTGTCGTTTCCTCGCAAAAATGCGTATTCTAAATGAGGTGGCAAGTCCTTGAAGTTCACCTCGGGAGGCTACTCACAATGATATTTTACGTTTTAGCTTCAACACTTTAAGTCTTGGATTTCCCCCCGGCGAATATCTTTATGATAACGGAAGAGGAGGTAATGGTTCATATTCTATAGAGAAGTACTTTCCAGAATAAGAATGTCACCTTCCAGATCATAGTAAGTAGCATCAATTTCCCGTAAAATTGGTTCGTCATTGATTTGCAACCATCTGAGTCGTACTATTATTTCTGGTTGAAATTTTGCCGCAGCGGCTTGAGACACATACTCTTGGATATTGTCCATAAATGGTTTGGCCATCGGTGGCTGGACAATTTTGGTAAGAATGACCACCCCCACAAGTTACACAACTTTGCTCGACCGCTTTTACGGAGCCTAGGTTGGTTTTCCTTATCGAGAATTAAATGCCTCCTAACCATATCTTTAAGTTCAGCAACATCAGGTGAAACTGCTGGGGTAGAAGAGCTCGTACTCACTTGCAACGGACTGCTTGCTTCGGATTTGACGAACTTTGATTGCACTCGATGATTTATTGGATTCTCGAGGCATTTTATCCAAAAATTTACCACCCGCAGCGGGAGCTTTCAATGAATCTTCTGATCATTCGAATTTAGGGCATTATAAGTAATGTATCGAGTTGATGCAATTCTGAAAACCCATGATGCGGGCATCCTCTAAGAAGATCATTGAATCGGTCCCATGCCTCGTAAAACGTTTCATCAAATTTTTGTTGAAATCTTGTGATTTCATTTCGAAGATTTGTTGTTTTAGAGGGAGGGAAGAATTTGTTAATGAATTTCGAAACAAGATCATCCCATGTAAGAATCGATCGAGGGGGTTCTTTTTCAAGCCAAATCCGGGCGGGGCTCCCTCGAGGGAAAATGGGAAAAGCATAAGCTTTACCGACGTACTCGGAGTTCGGAACTTCATCGTAGAAGTGATCTTGTTGAAATATAGGATGTGAGCATGTGGTCCTTCTATCATGTCCAAGAAAATTGCTTTGTTTTTGAACACGATAAATAGACCATGCTTGATCTCAAAGTTGTTGTGCGTTAATTTCAGGAACAACGATCGACATCCTCGAACCTCGGTGGTGATCGAGTAATTACGCATTGTTCGATTATCGTCATCGTAACTATAATGGAGGATTGAAATTCTGATTGTTTATTTGGTTTGCTCAAATTCGGGTGATCAATCAGAAGTTTGTCGGACTTGTTGTTGTCGACGTTTACGGGCTTGAGAACGAGTGCGCATGCACAAAAAAAGAATATAAAAAAAAAGAAAAATTACAATTTTTGTTTCAAAGATTTATTACACAATGTATTTTACGCGACAATGAGGTAGACAACTTCAACCAAATAATCTAATACTTCCAACGTAGCTTCTCAAAAAATATAAACGCACAGGTGAGCGGAGGATAGAATAACGCGACAAACTTATTTCTCTTTTCGGGCGTAGTTCCTCGGAACAACCCGGCATAATACCCACTTTTTAGCTTGTTCAAACTTTTTCAAGGTGAGCCGTACCTCGTATGAGACACAATGACAAGTTTTAAATCGTTTGTTCCGATTGGGACCCAACAAGTTCACGGAAGTTATAGGATAAACCTCAATGAGAATATCATATTTTGGTATTTTACCAATTTGTTGAATTTTATTTCTTTTTTTTAAGACAATGTTTTTATATTTTGGTTTTTATTTTATTTTTATAAAATAATTAAAAATACAAATAAAAGAAAATGAAAAATATCTCTTATTTAGACTTTTTATATTTCTTATAGACGAAAATATTCACATATTCAAACACAATTGTCCAACGTAACGATATCGTATTTTCAGCCTCCCCGCAACGGTGCAAAAATTGATTCGTCAATAATAAATATATAATAATTAAATAGAGAAAATAAACGAACAATTGGCCTTTGACCAAGGAACGAAGTAAAATTCACAAGAAGATATATATCTAACCGAAGAATGATTCCCGTTCGATATTTCCCCAACGAGGCTTGAATGAAAAATCCGAATGACGGATTGATATTGTATGTTAGACTATGACAAAGTATGATTGGTTTTCTATACTACAAAGTTAACAAATGCAAAAACGAATTAAATTAAACTAAAAACAAGCTAGAACAATTTTTAAACTAAAAACGATAGCGAAAATGTGAAAAACGCGAGGGTAAAAACCTAAAATTTCAAAATTAAACCCTAACTAAATTTTTTCTTTTCAAATGTGTTCTAAATGACAAATAACGAAGTTTAAAAAAAACTAGAACGAAAACGGAGGTCGTTTGGACCAAAAAACGAGTCAAAAGAAAAACGGGGACGAATCCTGTTCTTTAAAAAATGAATCTTTGAAAAAAATAACCCTACTAAAACTTTAACAATTTTCCTAGAAACTATATGAAAAAAGAAAATTTTTTAAAAAAAGGTTTATATTTTTCTGATTAATATTTTATTTGTTATGGATTTTTAAAGTTTTTAAAGAAATTAAATTATAAAAAATACTAAACGTGTATAAAAAATTCTAGAAAAAATACACAAAATAGCTGAAAGCTTAACAGTCCTATGAAAAATAAGCTGGAGTAACCAGCTTATCAAATAAGCTGGAAAATAAGCTAGAACAACTTATATGGGCAATGGGCTAAAAACCCTTAAATACCAAAGCGCCCAAAGGTCTAACAGAAAAGACCCAAGGGCGCAGCGGTAGTGTGTGTTATGTTAAAAGGTTGAGAGTGGTAGAGGTCGGGGGTTCGAGCCCTAGCTCACCCCTGACTTCCCACTTTCCCTTTTATTTATTTTTTCAATTTTTTTTACAAACTTGTTAAGCACTTATTAATAAGCATTTTATTTAACTACGACTTTTTGTAAAAGCTTATAAATAAGCCAGAAAATGGGCTAAAAGTTGACTGTGGTGGCTTTTTGGCTTAAACTTAAACAGATTCAAGCAATAAGCTTTAATAAGCTACCAATGAGTGAAATAAGCTAGAAAAAAAAAAAAAAAAAAAAAACAAAAACGGCGCCAAAAATTGACTCGCATAAACTTAACCCTCTTTATACATAGATAAATGTAAACAAATATAAATATATATCAAGGAACAAAATCCGCGAAATCAATGAAACCGGAAGCAGTATAGAGAGTCTCCGGGTCGTTATGTCCCAACGAGGCTTGAATGGAAAATCGAATTACGGATTGATGATTGATGATTGAACGACAAAGATTTGGATATGATTTGGCACTAAACCTAATAGGCAAATGCACTCAAAAATAAGCAAGGAAAATAAGCTAGAGCAGGCTTAAAGGCTAGGAATGGAACAAACACTTAAAACTTTTACTCTAAGACAGAAATAAGCTCAAATAAACTTAAGACAAATCAAATAAGCTAAGCTAACTCTAAATAAGCAAATTCAAAAAAGCAATTAAGCTAAATTAAGCAAGGAAACTCAGCAGTACTAACAACAGTACTAACAGTTTTAACTAACAATACTAACTTGGAGTTTGTACTGCTAACTTTAAGTTAGTACTGCTATCTTTAAGTTAGTACTGCTAGCTTACTAAAACACAATGAAACGCGAAATAAGCAAATAAACCAAAATAGATGTTTAACTATCCCTTATAAGCACTCAGGCATAAGAATAAGCAACTACAATAAACTAGAATAGAGAATAAGCTAAAAACTAAAAACTGATAAACTCTTAGAATTACTATGAAAAGGCAAATAAGCTTAAATAAGCTCTACTAAAGACAGTAAACGAAAATGGGCCTAATCTACTTTAAAAAGCTAAGAAAATCTTAGCTAAGCAAAAACAATAAGCTAATAAGCAGAAATGAACTAGCAGTACTAACAGTACTAACTTGGAGTTAGTACCGCTAGCTTTGAGTTAGTGCTGCTAGCTTTAAAATCCAAAAAAATTGAACTAGCAGTACTAACTATGGGTTAGTACTGCTGGTTCCAAACAGCCCTTATAGTTTTCAAAAATCATTTTTTCTTTTTATTTTA